>JBBMOE010000059.1:1028650-1167016 GCA_037975065.1 Chaetodon trifasciatus
TTGATTGATAGATATGTTGCTGCATTTGTCCACTGAACTGCTCTGTCACCATCCAGTAGATGTTGCATTAGTCACTTGGACACAATAACAGTGAAAAATACATGACTACAGACTCTGCACACAAACCACATGACTTTTATTCAACACTTGAATTAAGCTCAACTCAAAGGAGCTAATTAAATTCAAATATCTTAGAATATATATAATATGAACAATTTGGAAATCTTCCACATCTTCTGGACATATTGTCTAAAAGAAATGCTCGGATGGTTCAAGCCTGTGTGCTTCGCTTTTAAAGCTGACTTTGGACGGCCCGACTACCACCAACAAGCAACACTCGGGAGGTGACTGTGGGACGACTCTTAGTTGTGCTAAATAAGCCATTAATCAGTGCTTCAAAATGACTACAAAACATGAGAAATCATGGATCCCAATAAGAAACCGCTTCATTAACTAGTGGCCACAGGTAGACTGAACCTCCACCTTATCAAAGTCACTCACAATCAACTGACTGCTGCAGGTGAAGCACTCAGTGTTGGAGGAAACACTTCCAGATCACTCTGGAGACGCTCCAACTCTCACCATGTTTGCTATAATACTTCATTAAATGCAACACATGAATAAACACAACTCATTTCAAGTCAGCGCCCAGATAAACCGGGGCCATGTGCAGGACTACCCACCAGAGCAAAGAAAGAAAACCGCCTTTAAATACCAGATATTCTTTGAACAAATGGCTGCTTTTTAAAATAACGCATGACAGAGGCAGGATGCATGAGTCACTCGTCCTCCTTTGAGGAAGGGAGAGTGAACTTACGAGCGTAGCTGCCAGTGAAACCAGACTGGGTCAGACACTTCTGGAGCTCCTCTGCGTCCACCTCGCCGTCCTGCACACAACAGGAAGTGATAGTCAGTCGTGTGTGACTCTCAGCGGAATAAACAACATTTGGAGGACACTGCTCTGCCGCTCAGCTGTGAAGTGATGACAGTGGAGGAATGCTGCCACTCAGGAGCTGCAGACACCACGCTCAATGAAAAGAGGGATTTAGAAAGCTGCTCAAACCCCCCCCCCACACACACACACACACACACACACACACTTTTACATTTGATGCCACATATAAGAGGTGAGGCAGAAAGGAGTCAAGTTGAGACACATCCCTAATCTCAAATCCCTCTCAGCTGTGAACTTATTCCACTGTGTCATGAAACTGGAAAATGTCCAGACGCACATCATTTCTTCTTCTTTTTGTCCAAACTGAAATGTGAAGGTGAAAGCAAACCTGCAGTGAACAACATGGCCTCGTCACAAAGGCGACAGGTACGACAAACGTGTGCTTCCAATAATTCAACACAAGTCAAAAGCGTCTGTTCATCCACTCTCACCTGGCCCGCTATGGCCGTGAAGTAGCCCCACATTGGATCATTGGCAGCCAGGGGTTGGGCGCCGTATGTGCCTGGATAGCCTCCACCGTAGGGAGGATATCCCCCCTGGGGCGGTGCGCCTCCCATCGGCCCACCCATGTGCACAGGCATGGGGCCTCCCATGGGCCCTCCTGGCATTCCTTGAGGCGGCATCCCCACACCGGGCATGCCTGGCATTTGACCCCCATACTGAGGAAGAAAACAGGTCAGAAAGCCCACATTTGATCACTTTGAATCAAAGTCTCTGGATGCACAATGTTGGCAAAAGACACAAAGTCCAACCAGAACGATCAATATAGATATTACACTATATACTGTTAGTCTTTTTAGCAATGTGCAAAACCATTTCAAACACCATATAAAGCCTGTTTTTCAGAGATCTTTTGATGGAAATGCTTCAGTTTTGTGTGTGAAGCTCATTTGAAGCAGCCCTGCTGTCACCTGTGGAGGCCAAACCTGAGCCTCACACTTGGATTGTGCCCAAAGTTTTTGCTCCTGTATAATTACCTGCCCAAACCCTGCTTTTCTATTCAATATTTAGGAGCTTTTCTGGAAGATTTATTGGCCACCGTCCAGCCCAAATGACTCTCAGGAAGTTCAAATAGAACAGGGTGTGTCTGTGGGCCACGCAATCAATTAATGATTGCTCTATTTACACAGGGTGCATATCTTACATAAATCACATCAAAATATAATATTCGGCTACAGCTTCAAGTCTTTATGCTTTAAATCAGTAGATCAAGCCCGCTTTCATAGTCAGTGGGCTAAAGGCTAAGTGGCTTTGCTAACTACTCGAACTACGACTGCCGAGCTAAGTTCATCCCGGAAGACACTCACCGTGACCTGGGAATGACAGTATGGCTCCTAATTAACACGCTAAACTGAACCAAAGTCACCTACTGCAGTCAAAGTTTACCCACCATGCTACAGGAGCACAGACAAACATGTAAGGCACATTTTTTTGGACTGATTAGCGTTAATTCACTCACACCAGGGCGCCCGGCTAGCTTTCCTGCTAACGGATGCAGCTCGTGTATCACGACGAAATCACGACTGCGTGTCAGTTACTCACCCCGCCGTAGCCTGGATACGCCATTTGGTCAATCTGAGCTAACTGTCGGGAGTTTGACGGCTCTCAAATGTGATTAGGCGCTCTTCCTCAATGTATTCAGTTGGAACTTCCGATAAGTGCTAGCGGCTGCGTCACATCCGACTTACAAGAGCGTTGACTGATCGCGCTGATAGCCAATGGCCGAAGAGAAGAGAGGAAACACTCGCCTTCCAGCCGCGCGCTTGTGTCAGCTGCGACTTTTAGGTACTCCTCGGAATTTTAAGTTAACCTACAACGACGGTCGAAATCAGTGGAAATTCCTCTAATTATGTTCTACACATTCATCAAATAACCACATTTATCAAAGGTGTTGACTAATCTACGCACTTTAGCCCTTGAATGTCATATTTTTGTAATTCTAGTGTCGCTTTCCCATTTCCCCTAACATTAACAGTGTCCACTTTCCACGTACTTTAACCTATCACATATCCACTTATTTCCCCTTGACATGTTAACGGTTTCACAATCGTATTTGGGATATTTTAACAGCGCGTATTGACTGTTAAAAGCTTTCAAACACATACAAGAACGTGTTTCTTACTCTCACAAAGCTGGATATCCAGATCACATCTTTCAAAAGCTTAACAAAGACGTATAGCTCTCCTGCATGCCGTACACTCACCGCTAGATGGGACTTTGCCCATATATAATGCCTGAAGTCTCCAATTTCTGCAACTTGCCAAAGAGGTTCAATTTGTAGAAAAGCTTTTAAACTAAATACTGCTTACATAAAGCATAGACACATACAAAAACACCACAAAGAGCAACACATTTTAGTTGGATTCAAATTACATAGAAAATAAAAATATGAGAACAAGTTTCTTTTTCTGCACTTTAGAAAGTATCGTACACCCCTTTCATGTACCCCTTGACGTAAAATAAGCCATACTCACAAATCATGCCTTCATTTTATGCTAAACACCATCATCTGTGATTGAAACACACAAAAAATGTGAGGTGAGAATCCACATCCATGAATGAGTCACACAAACCACACCTGCACTTTATTTCACCCTTCAGTGAAACTCAGAGGAAACACCAGTTCAACAGAAAAGCAGCGTATTGGGTTAGACAGGAAAGAGGTGGTGTGGGGTGCAGAGGACACCACAACTTCCTGTCAAGCTCTGCAGTGTCTCATGCCTCCATTTTAACCAAACATCTGCCAGTAACTGTCAGATCAGTGGGAGTGTGAGTGTCTGACAGCGCTGCTGCTTCTTCAGGGTGCGTGCACACACACTGGCAGCTATGAAGGTAAATAATGTTAGAATAATAACAACATGGACATGTGACAACTTGTAGGAATAATGTGAAGATTCATTATAAATTTGGAGTCACATGACAGCGCTGCTATAAAAGTGACAGTGTGGTAGAACAGATCTTGGAAAACCCCACAGAGCTGAAAGCATGTGTTTTGGAAGCAGCTGTCTTTCTATGCTCTGGGCCATGCTACTCATGGACTTGTTGGCTGTTTCATCCTGAAATGAACAATATTTTTCTGTCAATCCCATTGTTCTTGGTATAAAAAAAAGGTAGAACTATGTTCTCAAATCACAGAGATTGTATCTTCTAATACACCGATAACACACCTGTGTACTGCAGATCTGTGTGCACACTGTGCAGTGGTGGGAAGTTACTCAGTTGCTGCGCTGAAGCATGACATGTACATGCACTTCCTGTCCTTCATGTCTCCTGCTGGTAGTCACTGTATGTTGACAAACTGGAACACACACTGCAGGTGTCTTTGTGCAGAGGTCCAGGCAGTGTTCAGGTCAGCAGCAGCAGCAGCAGCAGCAGCAGCAGCAGCAGCAGCAGCAGCAGCAGCAGCAGCAGCAGCAGCAGCAGCAGTAGTAGTGCATTAAGCAGAAGCACACGGTGCTAAAGGATGTTAGCAGAAGCGTCACTGAGCCGTTTCTAACACCGGCGACTCCCTCACACTTCTCCACACACAAACGCTCAAAAGCAACAAAACCTCAAGCCAAGAATGCAATTACGGCGCTGACACTGACACACATCTGTTGAAATCAAAAGCCAGCGTCCATGTTTATCCCTCTGCATAAACACTCGACCTTTCAAGTGCAATTACCCAGCGTCCACTGCAGGATATAAGACATAAACAGTATTATGCGCCGTAGCTTTGACGAATGATCGTACTCTTTTGTCTGAGACGTCACTGTGCTCTATCAGAGCTTATAATGGACAAGTAAGTGTCATTTCTCGGCCTGTTTCATACTCTCAGTATCATTTTCAGTTATTAATAACATAAATATTGATTTATCGGGTAACAGTATCAAGGGAAACATTGTCTAAAAGCACCTTTAAATGTCACTCTGATGTTATCTTTTCATATACAGGAAAGAACCGACTCATTTGTATCAATCAACAGCAGCTCTGTGCCGCACTAAAGGCTGTTCCCTTTCTCCTCCATTCTCCCTCTGCTGCTCCTCTGCTCCACCTCTCCGTCGGCCTCTGTCCAACGAGACCAAATGTGTTCAGAGCGACACCTATAAACCGTCTGAGTGTCGGCCAAATGCCTCCATCTGTGAGGTGACGCTCTTCAAACAAGCCGTGCTGCATTAGGGGAAACGTCCACTGTGTGTTTGTTTGCTGAGGATGTCCGCTGTGCAGAATATGATGTCTATTCCTCATAAAGGCACAGCTTCATATTTGTTAAGCTTTTAACAGGCTTTTAACATTTACTGGGACTGCTCAGCACTTACATGATGTACAAAGAGGAAAACTTCCCCAGTCTGCAGCAGCATGGACTAATATGGACTTTTACTTCCGCCTGCTCTGAAGCCTCGTGCAGTTCTGAACATATTGTTTTGATAAACTTGAAAATCTTCGGCCCTCTCACACTGCTTGCACAAATAAGAAGCTTCTTCATGATTATTTAAATAAACTATTTGGTATTTATGACATTCAGTTCACTATCCTTTGCCCCAGCTGTAACCTTATCAGTCACCCAACGGTTATGTGAAGACATCTGAGGCGGCGGTGGACTGTTCACACCTGGATGCTATTCAGACACCTCTAGATGAAAGAAAAGGTCATTGCTCGTCAATATGATGGAGAGGAAGTGAATATCTGCATTTACCAAAGAGCGCTGACAACAGTCCACAGCCGTGCTAGCAGCTCTGTGAGGGTGTGCTAAAGCAGGGCAGCGCTTTGAGCTAAATGCTAACAAGACAGGGTATAATGTTTAGCATGTTCACATCTTAATTCAGCTAGCACGTGCTAATTAGAGTACACCTGAGGCTGATGGGAATACCATTATTTTGCAGATGAAGGTCATGAACCAAAGTCATGGAAAAGTGGACATTTTGACCAGCTGACGACACTAGATGCCAAATTAAAGGGTCTGCAATTCTGATGATGTTACATGAGAAAATGTCCACATTTCAATGAACAAACAAACACTGTCACCCCTACAAACAGTTGGAGCGCAGCATCAAATGCCTCATGACGTTTCTGAGCAGCTCAACTCAAGCACACACACACACACTCTACTCCTTCATTCGCCCACCGTGTGACGATCATAAAGGAGGACATGGCAATGAACAGAGACAGATGAGTCCCAACAAACAGAGCCTGAATGTTTTCAGCGGCCAAGTATTGCTAAAGTGTGTATTTAATGAGGTGACGAAGTGTGTGAACTGTGCCAATACAGCAGAGAAGCCCATGTAATGTTTGCTGAGCAGAACCCACAGTCACCCACAGGTGACTATTATGGGATGACGTGAAATGTGCAAACATGGTGTAACAGCAGCAAAAGTAGAAAAGAGTCAAAGTCAGCAGACTGACTCAGTTTCACAACACTATCTGCAATATTAGCTAGCATTGGCCTCCAGAAGCTGCTGAGCAGAAGACCAAGTGAAGGCTGAGCTGAAGAGCTCCACCTTTCACCTGTAGGAGGAACAAAGGGTCAGCAGGAACCACATGGCCCTGCTTTAAAGTGGCAGGGTGTCACCTTTGCTGACCAGCAGCCACTGTGGCCACAAGGCCCATTTATGGGATACAGGGGAAATGCTAAAACACAGTGTGACAGTTGCACAAGTCGTCATGATGTCGGGAAACAAAGTCAGTCATGTCAGTTTCACAGGAATACCAACATTAGCCAAGACTGGCATCTACGAGTGGAGCGGTCACACCCGACCAAGAGCAAGAGATACTGATTTCTATCTCTTCTATCGCTCGTCTGCACTTTTGGACTTCTTCCATCTCTCACCTTTGCTGTGTTTTTATTACCCTGTGAGGCACACTGACTGGCACGGGTGCATGAAACGTGCTGCACAAATTAACTTACATTCCTGTTGTGGCAGCAGATAGCAGGCGAGGTCAGAGCTGGATTTTTAGTAATGTGAGGTCATGAGTCCAAGGAGCTGTGAAGAGACGACACTATGAAGATTTCTCTAGAATAAGGCCAGGAATAAAGAGCGGTGGGTTAAAAAATATATTTAGATTTATTCATTGTTTTCAGCCTAACAATTGTGGAATTTAAGCATATCAAATATTTAATTCCATTTGCACCAAATCACACCTTTATTTTTTTTTTATTATTATTAAATCCAGCACTTCTACCTTTAATTTAGCAAATGGAAATCAGGAGTGACAGCTGTAGCTCCTGCACATGTATGACAGTATTGTTCAGAATCATTAATCTGGAAAACTCCCTAAAAACACCCCGAATATTTTAGATATCAATTACCTTTCAAATATGTATTTCCTGTATATTTAACAGTACATCTGCCCACGGAGGCCTTTGGTTTTTCTGCGGCCTGTGCTGTTTTGCGGGAATTTGTTTGCACAACCAGCTGGATGACAGTAAGCAAACAGTGTCATGAGTCACTGCCTAAACCAGTGTCATGTCTGTGGCTTCTCGCCGTGCAGCCGCACCGTTTCGCGCTCCTCGCTCGGTGAACTGCACCACTCCATGTTACAGTGAACCTCCTTTAAAGCAGCAGCCAGTCTGTGTGCCAGAGGTTTGAACAACAGGACAGCTTGTTTTATATTGTCTGCAGTTTACAAGCTGAATCGTGGCTATCATGTAAGTGAAGCCTGTAAAAGTGTCATATTCTCAGAGAGATGGCCGATTTGGACGAATGAATGAATGACTTGTTGATCAGTGGGCATGTGGTGAACAGCCTGACAAGCACTTCCTCAAAACAACATCAAACCTGACGAACTTTACACCGCTGGACCTTATTGTCCCACCTTTGAAACTTCACTTCAGATAATATTTAACAGCAAAGCCAGAGTAGCGCATAACTTGAGCGCTCCCCGCGTGTGCAGCTGGCTGGATCGATGGACTTGTGATTTGGACGGATATTGGTCTAACACTCCACCTCAGCGCACAAACAATGGTTGGTGCTGCTTTCTTGTTGTTGTTGTTGAGACGGGCTTTGTTTCACAAGGAGCTTTTTGGAGAGCTTTCCTGACTTTTGTCCGCTCGCTCCTGAACAGGTTTCCGTCGGAAAAGTGATCCTCGGAATCTTCGGGGTCGCAGTCGTCGTCGTCTTAATAGCTGTGCCCACGGCGATATTTCTGAGAGGTGAGTCTTTGCTGTTAAGTGATTCGCATGTGATTATTAATGCATCATCTGCGCCCCGACACATCAAACACATCCGAAAGAACGTTACGCACGCGTCATTACGCACGGTCCGCTGCTAAAAGGCACCGTGAAGCAATGTCACTCAGAATTTACACTTAAAAACAAAGTGTCTTCATTGAATTCATATGTCTATGTGTGTGTGTGTGTGTGTGTGTGTGTGTGTGTGTGTGTGTGTGTGTGAACGTATATCAGAATGACCTAAGATTGGCCAAGTATGTGTACAAATACATGGATTTTGACTTTAATCATTGCACTAAAATAAACTACTTATATATATAGAATTTTATTGCATTTATGCCTTAAATCTGGGGAGTTCACATAACAGAAGGAGGCTTACAGTTGACTTTCGATGATACAACACGTGCATGCCTTTATGTGGCTTCATTGTCTCTCAGCACCTACAATAACAATCCCTATATTACCCCCCAGACACACACTGACGTAAGCTATATTCCACCTATCTTTATCAGTAAAAACATTTACAACACTCATCTTCCTTTATGATGATGATCATGGTGCGTGTGTGTGTGTGATATAATATCTGTAATCTCTGACCTTCAAGTCCCTGCCGGGCTCTAACTTTCCAACATGTGCCTCAGATGATCAGGGCGGAGACGGCGGGAGATACTTCACCCTGGAGGACGTCTTCAACAGTTCGCTGCAGCCCAGGTCCTACGGCATGAGGTGGATCTCAGGTGGGGGCAGTTTATTGTCCGAGTTAAACCCTGACAATGACACTGATTACAGCCTGTGTTCTGGCAGATGTGTCAATGAGGATGCTTCGCTGTCAATCAGCCACAGAGTGGTCCTTTATTCTGGTTACTAATTAACTGACATTGATCCCCTCATTCATCTGTGTGTTTGCTCATGCATGCAAGTATGCACGCCATTGTTCAGTTGGTAACACTTTACAATAAGGCTACAGAACGTGAACACTCCTGATCAAGTCACTGTAGCTTTATGTGATTGATTAACACTTAATGGATCATCAATGAATGACTGTTAGCTCAGTTACTTCATCGAACTCAATGCCATCGCACGAGCTGGAACTCAGTCACAGAAAAAGATGGATCGCCCTGCTCAGTACTCACACTCATGACCCCCAGAGGATGAACCCTCAACACTTTGCTGACCTACTGACTTTTCCTGTAGCGCCACCGTGAGGTTGACTGTTTTGAGTGAAATGACAACACTGTTTGAATGGGATGGCATGCTTCAAACATTCATGGTCCCCTCAGGATAATCAGGCTTCTCTCATCCTTCCTTCACAGATTATGAGTACCTTCAGAAGACCGGGGGCACAGTCCACCGCCATAACGTGCTCACAAACGAGTCCTCGGAGTTCTTGACCAGCGACAAGTTTGTAAGCCGTCCTCCCCGTGTGTGCTTCTTTTGTGTCAGCAGCTCAAACCACATGATGGCAGCATGAAAACTTCACGGCCGTCCAAACAAACGCTGCGTTGTCTGCCAGGTCATGAGCAGGGGGTCGACCGCACTCTCACAACAGGTTTCTGTTTTTCCCACACAGGATGAGAAAGGCGCCTACGATTACCAGCTGTCTGCTGACACAAAATATGTTGCATTCATGAGCAACCATTCCAAGGTACACTAAGCTTTTATTCACACTCATCATGCATATTTAAAGCTCCTGAAGTGACCCGCTGTCTCATTTTTTGTCCCATTAGCTGTGGAGGCATTCATTTACAGCCTCATACTCACTTTATGATCGGGAGTCAAAGTAAGTACCCCAACTGTCAATTCTCATTGCTGCATTTTTACACTTAAAAAGACATATTTGCCCACCTATGGACACTTAAATTCATGCACTTTTGATAATGCACTCCAGTTGAAAGCGTCTGTGTCATGCATGCAAAGCTGATTCATTTAAAGTGTTTGCTTTAACATTAAATAACAGTACAGCAGATGTAGATGTAGAGCTTAATACTTTGCCCCCCACTCAATTTCAGCAAATTCCTCACATCCTCTGACAACCTTGATGAAGTCCAGTACTTCGCCTGGGCTCCTGAAGGGAACAAACTGGTAAGCTCAGACTAATGATTGCTTATATGTACACAGCTGTGAGTGACACTTGCACAACCTTTCCCAAACACTTAGAGCGAAAATGGGTTCAAAATGGGTTTGTGAGGGTCTTTCATCAACAGTATTTGTACTCTCATTGTGTTTTCAGGCCTATGTTAAGAAAAATAACGTGTACATACGGACCAGCCCCGAGTTGACCTCAGAGCAGGTCACTTACAACGGAGAGCACAATAAGATCTTTAATGGGATCCCAGACTGGGTGTATGAGGGTGAGTCGCAGATGATGCTCGTAACTCATGTCTAACTATAAAGGCCATTTATGTGCGCTTTGATATCCGGATACATCATGTGGACGATGACATCTGATCCACAGGCCTCTGCATTTACACCTGCTGTTAATAAGAGTTCCCCTTCCTAAAGTACATGGCATCATAAAGTACTAATACTTTTACTTGACTACCTCTACATAAAGTCAGTTGTACAAAGCAGCTACAACAGTAAAAATGCTCTAAAACATTGAAGCATCATCATCATTTTACTATGGAATGTGTACTTTTACTTTAAGTACAATGTGCTAATAATACCTCTGCACAACATTATTCAATTTTACTAAATATTTTAAAAGTTTTTTGTGTTTTTACTCAAGTACAGGGTTGAGCTTCTACTTCCACTATTTAGGATTTCTTACAAAGCAGAAACTAATCAGAGTCCAGCTTCTTGTTTTTGGGAAACTGTTGCTCCTCCGGCACGCCACACGTCAGGAAGTCAGAAAAAACATGTCCTCAATGCTAACTCCGCACTGTCCCCTCCCAGAGGAGATGTTCTCATCCACTCAGGGCCTCTGGTGGTCTCCTGGAGGGAAGTACGTGGCCTATGTGGAGACCAACGACACTGAGGTCCACATCATAGAGTACACCTGGTACGGCCATGAGCAGTACCCCAGCACTGTTCACATTCCCTATCCAAAGGTGGGACGCCCATTCAGGACCTGCTTGTTGTATGTTAATGAACTGTGTGCACTCTATAATCTTTATCATCTGGTGCATCTTATGTTCTTTCTTGTGCAGCCAGGAACTCCCAACCCCACCGTCAAGCTGTTTGTTGTGGACACTGACAATAAAACCAAAATCACTGAGGTTGTTGTTCCAGCCTCTTTCAGCTCAAGGTAACTAAATACCTTTTATTGTGCAGTTAAACTTTGTATCGCGCTGCTCTAACCTGCTATCAGGGAAGGAAATCGCAAACAAATAGGAGTTTGGAGCCTCATAATTTCTTTTATTTCTTTGTTGCCCTCAGCGAACACTACCTGGCCACTGTCACCTGGGTGACAGATAATCGTATTGCTGTCCAATGGCTGAAGAGAGTACAAAACTACCTCCTCCTTCAGATCTACGATTTTAATGGATCTACATGGGAACCTGTTCAGGTAAAACAATGTTATGAGCTCGTGTCATTGTTTCATGTACTTTCTGTACTGCCTTCAGGTCATCTGCTAACCAGCTGCTCTGCATTCCTACATTAAATTTAGCCACACATGTCCAACTTAAACACCCACACCTCCGTATGTGCATTGATGATTTGAGCAACCTTCTTTTTCAAGCCTTAAAAAGATCCCTCCCTAACACGACGACTCGTGCTGACAACTCTGAAGACACGGCTGCGTTTTGAGCTAAATGCTAATATCAGCGGTCACAGCAACACTTCTCTTTTCTTGGCTCCGTGTCACAAACGCTTCACTGGAAGTCAGATGCAGTTCAGACATTTCCACCTTAAAACAACAAGCCAGCGTTTTAGCTAACAGCAGCAGCTCCAGTGATATCATCTGTGTTACAGCAGCCGCGCTGCTGGAAATTCCCCATGTTAGCAAGTTTCTAATTTCAGTTCTGTGATGCAACATCTGTTACCGTTTAGACTGATAAGGCGGGTGTATTGTTGTAAAATGTGCTTTAGTGCTACTATAAAAAAACCATTCTATTTCTTTTACAGTCTCGGGAGTTGACGAGTTCCAGCGGTTGGGTTGGCCGGGTAGGTGCAGCGCCCATTTTATATACGAATTACATGAAAACACCAAAATGCTGCTAAACTCCACTGTCGTCCAGACCCTTTAAAGAGTCTTTCAGTAGGGCTAATGGACTTGTTCTTCCCAGTTTTCTCCAACAGAACCAGTGTTTGACACAGACCACAACAGCTACTACCTACTGATGAGCGACACTCAGCAGTACAAGCACATCCATCATGTGGTCGGGGTACGTAGCTCGTCCTCTATCGCGCCGGCTACATCGCACATGACCTTCAGGATTATATCTCGTGTCACCGCCCACACGTGTTCTGTTCTGACTCGTTCATGCAGGGCCAGGCCACAGCGATCACCTCTGGACAGTGGGAAGTCACTGACATTCTGAAAGTAACAGCGGATGGCGTGTAAGTGGGATCGTGCTGCATCATCTGCATACAGCTGCACATAAAACCTGACACGCACACAGTGTCACGACACAAACGACAAAGCTTTACCGCTCCATCAAATCCAAATATTCTAAATATAGACTAAATAGAAATGTCCCTTCAGTCCATTTCCTCTGCTTTCTCCCTCATACCAATTATTCCACAGATATTTTTCCAGTAATGAAATGGACGGCAAGCCAGGAGGAAGGAATGTTTACAAGTAAGGGGCTTTATTTTACAGTTTTTATTATTTTAGTTTGTTATTTGAAGACACGTGTTTTAGCTTCAGACTAACACAGTGTGTGTGTTTCAGGTGGACTAAACAAGGAAAGAGCAAGAAGTGTCTGACTTGTGCGTTCAATGGTGAAGACTGTCAGTACAACTCAGCCTACTTCAGCCACAACGCCTCCTTCTACCGTATTACCTGCGGTGGTCAGTCACACTTCCCTTGGTTTCTCTCCCTCCCTGATTTTTGCACTTATTTAATTAGAAATAAGAAGAAATTAAGTCATATTTTTCTTATTTTAACACAGGTCCTGGCATTCCTCGGTATCATCTCATAGATAACTTGAAAGATCAAGGTAATGCACTAATTTGTCATTAGATCTCAGATGATATATGATATTAATTGTTATTCTAACGCTTTCTGTGTTTCTGCATTTGCAGATCTGAAAGTTTTGGAGGACAATAATGAATTTAAGAGCCTGATATCTGACATCCACATGCCCACCATGCGTCGAGGGACCATCATTATTGAAGGATTCTGTGAGTTAATTCAACTCCCACTAATTAGCAGATGATAATTATACTTCCTAGTTACCTTACAGATAAAAACTACATGATAAAATTCATTCTATTCGGAAAGATCAAAGCAGTAGTTTCTGGTGATTTTGCCTACACTTATTCAATGAGAAGATCAATATCACCCTCACGTCTGCATGCTAAGAGTGAAGCAGGAGCAGTTAGCTTAGCGTAGCATAAAGAGAGGAAACATGTTTCAGGTAACACCTCTAATGACTGCTAATTGAAGGAGGAGCAGGCGGACAGATTTAGTTGGTGGTGGACAGAGCCAGGCTAGCTGTTTCCACCTGTTTCCAGTCTTTGTGCTAAGCTAAGCTAACTGGCTGGATCCCCTTTAGGCCTGTGAGTTCTGTCAATCTTCTCATCTAACTCTTAAGCATATTCCTCAAACTGTTGAACTATTCCTTTGACTGTTTGAGGCCCAAGGAGGTAAAGTGATGGAGTATTTCACTAAAAGCTTCTTCACCGCCTCACGCAGCATCTTTATCTGATTTATCTTGTGGCCCTGTGTAACAACAAGCATCACCTCCACCATTGTTTTTAACTAACCGCCATACGTGGATGCTCATGTTTCCACAGCTCTCTGGTACCAGATGTTTCTGCCTCCAGGATTTGATGAGTCCAAGAAGTACCCCTTACTGATAGATGTGTAAGGATTCATCATAAAAGAAGCAACAGAATTTAATTAATAAGGTGACTTTCAAAAAATGATCCTGCACTTCGTCTGACCCTTCAGGTATGCCGGACCCTGCAGTCAGAAAGTGGACTTCCGCTACAGGGCGAGCTGGTCCACGTACCTGGCCAGCACTGAGAAAATCATCGTCGCCAGCTTTGACGGAAGAGGAAGCGGTTACCAAGGCGACAAGTTAATGCACGCAATCTACAAACGTCTGGGAACCTATGAGGTGGAAGATCAGATAACGGCAGCCAGGTGAGGAGAGCGAGGAGCAGTTTAGACAAGTCAATGCATCTCCCGCTCAAACAAACAGCTCCCAGGGAGGCGTGATAAAACTGGATCTGACTTGTTTTTCTGGGGCTGAAACGCTCCCAGGTGCGCACAGACGTACACACAGGAAATGTCACGAGCATCACACGGTGACGGCCGGGATCTGCCTTTGTCCGGCACCCTCAGCTGAGAGCACACTGTCTGTTTTGTGTTTCAGGAAATTCGTCGACATGGGCTTCATTGACAGAGACAGAGTTGCTATTTGGGGCTGGGTAAGCTGTCAGCATATTAAAACATTTTCATGGCTGAGAGGCCAATAAATGGCTCTGAAGATAAGTTAATGTTTGACCCTCCTGTCCTGCGTGGGTGGTCTTTACTGAAGCTCACGCGCTGCTTATCTTTTGCAGTCTTATGGAGGATACGTGACGTCAATGGCTTTGGGATCTGGGAGCGGAGTCTTCAAGTGTGGGATGGCGGTCGCCCCGGTCTCCAAATGGAAGTATTATGGTATTTATTATAGGTCTTTTTCTTTTTTATGTTAGCACTGTTACAGATCTAGTACACTTTAATGACATAACACCTGCAATTATCTGCCTGTTTGTTCCAGATTCCATCTACACGGAGCGTTACATGTTGGAGCCTAAAGACAATGAGGCTTTCTACAGTGTAAGTTTCACGCTTGGCCACATGAGCTCTCATCTTGTGCTCATTATTAGCTATGCTATTGCCTGTGATCACCAAAAAACACTAATCTGACTGTGTGCAGAACTCCACAGTGACTGAGAGGGCCAAGAATTTCCATTCAGTGCAGTATCTCCTGATCCACGGAACAGCTGACGGTGAGTTGTGCACAAACTAAGGTTTACAGCCTTAATGCTAAGCTAAGCTAACATCTGTCGACCGCGCTGAAAGCTTTAACGTTTTGTTGTTGTTGTTGTTGTGTAGACAACGTTCATTTCCAGCAGGCGGCCGAGATCTCTGAAGCTCTGGTGGAGGAGCAGGTGGACTTTGAGGCCATGGTGAGCAGTCCGGTCACTCCGTGTTGAAAAACGTGGCCTAATATCAGCAGATATTAACGCATCTCATCTTCTCCTTTCAGTGGTACACAGACAAAGATCACGGGCTCACCGGCTCGGCCAATCAGCACGTCTACACACACATGACGCACTTCCTGCTGAGGTGTTTTGCGTGAAATCCACTGGATTTCTCGCGTCAATCAAAAGAAATTCTTTTTTTGGGGGGATTTTAATTGAAAATGCAGCCTTGATGATTAGAGCTCCACGTGTCAGGAAAAGGTCCTGAGAGGAAACTCAATGTGTTGTAATGTCAAAAAAAGCTTCTCTGGAAATCATGACCTTTTTACTTGTAACGCATCGACATGAAAAATCTGATTTTCTGTTTGTTTGTTTGTTTGTTTGTTTGTTTGTTTGAGTATTTCACGAAACCTGACCTGATGTCTCAAAGTGAAGGTTGAAAATAGTCTGTACTTGTACCACTTAGACAGGAGGAGTTTTTAAAGTATTGTATTTAATTGTGCGCAGAAACAATGAACCACAGTGATTTTATACAGTTTTACTGAGTTTACGACATTGTTGCCTGTTTGATGTAATAATTGTTTTGTACAATAATAAAAAATTAAATAATGAGAAGTCTTTTTGCTTGAAACATCGTGTTCTTCGCGTGGTTTTACGGGGATATTAGCACAGCGATGATATTCTTTATTGTTGTTTACTTAGTGACGCTCTGAGCTAAACTAATGCTACCATGATAACATGTTGATGTTTAGCATGTTCACCACAAAGTACAGCTGAAGCCCCCCCCCCCCAGTTTTCATCTAGCACCCCCAGCACCTCAAAAGTTTCACACATGCAGCGAAAACAACAGGAACGCACACGTGAATCATGCTGCACTCAAAATAAAACTGCAAGAACAGCAAACAAACAAACGACATTCCCCTCAGCTTCCAGCCTTAGTGCTAATTAGCAAATGCAAACACTAATTAGCATGCAGACGCTAAGCGACCTTGGCTAATATGTTAAACACTATCATTGTGAGCGTGTTAGCATGCTGATGTTAGCATGGCTGTGGCCTTGTTGAAGTCCAGGTTAAATGAGGTTTATGGATAAAACACTGGGCCCAGCTGCACCTTAGATTTCTGAATGTAAGGCCTCAGGACCAGTACTGACAGCAGGGTCTGCTTTTCTATTTATTGCGCTGAATAAAACTTTGGGTTTAGGGGAATTTTTGGAAATAATAACTGAGAAATATTGTGGTGTTTCAGCCTCTGCACTCTCCTCATATATCTCAGGCTAGGACTTTAGTGAGAGTCAATATATTTATTTCTGTAAAGCCTCATTTTTTATTGAACACCATCCCTTGTAAAAATGGAGATAACTGCCACTGATGCAAAAACAGTCAATATTCCCCATCTTTTGAATTTGATCGCAAAGAATCCACAAATACTGACTCGCCTTGCAGATATGATCGCACACATATCGCTTCCCATCATGATGACACAGTAGCACATTAAAGCATCTTCCCTACTTTCTGTTTGACAGGATGAGCCGCGGTTGTTTGATCTCAACACCTAAGTACCAGCTGCCATCACGCATGGATGGCGTCTTTCCTTTCTGAACTAATGCTCGGCTTGTTGATTCGGCCGACGTGACGGGGCCCGTGTCTAATGGGTTGAGAGTAACAGGTGGACCTGGCAGAGTGGTAAAATTAGCCCACCTGAGCAGACCCATCCTGCTCCTCCTATTACTGTATATAAGGCGAGGGAGGGGGGTTTGAGTCAGACACCAGGAATAAGCAGAGGAACTAACAGCAGCTTTCTTTGGAAAGAAAGAAGGAACGGTGAGTTGAATTTTGCTGCGATGGTGAAGCCACTTCTGATCACATATGTAAACCCTTTCTGTGCATGTGCTATTCTTCGTGTAGGTAATAACCATGAAAAGCATCCAATCCCTGGCTGGTATCCTTCTGGTACTCTGCTTGGTCCAGAGCAGCTGGCAGGTTCCTCTGCTGGAGGGCGACGACAGCTCAAGGTACAGAAACGACATCTAAACTAAGGAGATTATGTTTCTTTAAGGGACTTTTAGCACCACTGTGCTTGTGCTTATAGCTGACTGACTCCTAATGAAAGTTTTGGTATAGGTGGTTAAGTTTAGGCTGATTCAGGAGGAAACTTTGCACATACGAAGTCCCAAAGAAGCCAAATCATGTGAGGCCAAACTGCAGGTTCATTAATCTAAAAATCTGCAAAACGATTGGCTAAATCATAAGAAATGATTACTCAGACTGTATCCCAAATACAGAGGATAAGATCTTTTTTGAAACTGTATAGATCCTAAAGGCAGAAAGTCATTCAAAGAACTTGAAATATCATTCATTCCCATATTTTAATTTATCTTCAAGTGAGCTGCATGTGTGGCAGGACGTCCCATCATCACTGTCTCCACAGGACTGTGGTGCTCTAAATGTGGACCAATAGGAGCCAGACTTATTAGAAACTGCTTCACAGCTGTGGTGAAAATATGCTTGAAAGACACAGATGCTGCTTTTAATGACCCTAAATATAATTCATCATTGTGGAGAAGCCTCAGCCCGGACATTAGAATACTGTGAATTGTTCAGATCATATTAGTGTTTAGGGGGAAACAGAAGTCCAGATTTTATTCATCTTATTAGCTGTAATTGCTAGTGTAGACTGATGGTAGCCAAAGTGACTGTGATGGTCTGACCGTGTTGTCCTCTAGCTTTGAGACAGACGACACGTTAGGGGACGAGCTGAGGGAGCTGTCGAACATGAAGAGACACTCGGAGGGGACGTTCTCAAACGACTACAGCAAATACCTGGAGGACAGGAAGGCGCAGGACTTTGTCCGGTGGCTGATGAACAACAAGAGGAGCGGGTCAGTGCGGGGTCCAATCAGACCAGCTCGGGGTGTCACAAATGAGTTTTAAGGGCCTAAAGAGCCGAGGAGGAAGAAGTACTCAGACCTTTTATAACAGTGTAAAAGTACTCCATCAGAAGTAAAAGTACTCATTCATTGTTAATACTGACTAATCATTGTTTAAGAAGCATTTTACTGTTGTAGCCACTTGATGTAGTTAAGCTCAGTGTGGGGGTCGGGCCCCTCCAGTGGGCAACAAGATGAATCTGATCGTGGATCAGGACAAGAAAAAGTTCTGTTAAACACATTTTGACTTTAATCTGCATGCTAATATTAGATAATTTGACCTCTTTGAACCTGTTATATAAAGGTCTGATGGATCTGCTAACACCTCCAGAGAGGGGACCCTCTGAAACCCAGCTTCAAGCCTCATGTATTTAATTATCATATCAATGATGAAATAAGCAGCATCAAGTTTAAAAAAGGCAGCATTAGCTATTATTAAGAGCTATTTACTAGTTTAACAGTCAAAAACTTTGACCACATTTGACTGACAGTGATCAAACCATGACTGATCCAGATGTTGTTCAACTCTGATTGGTGCTCTGAAGTATGTGACATCACCTTTTTCCAGCTAAGCCCTGCCCACTTCAACCAGGCAGAAGAGCACAGAGAAACACAGAAATGTCCCACTGAGGAAATATCATTTTACCATACATTTAACCATCAGACGCGCTTTCTGGTGACACGTCAGTCGTCCTCACTCAGCGTCTCTGTCTCTGCGTCTCACTGTGTGTTTTCAGCGCTGCAGAGAAGCGCCACGCAGACGGGACCTTCACCAGCGACGTGAGCTCTTACCTCAAGGACCAGGCAATCAAAGACTTTGTCGCCAAGCTCAAGTCAGGACAAGTCAGAAGAGAGTAGGCTGTCCCTCCTTCCTCCTTCCTCCTCCCCCTCCTCCTCCTCCTCCTCCTACCCCTAGCGGCCTGCCTGTGTCTGATTCCACCGTGGCCAGAGAGACAGAGAGATCATGGGTCAATCACCTGCTTCTTGCGCCACCTTTCTCCTTCCTCTGCTTGTTTTTCCTTGATGTTCTTTGTGGTCGTGCTCCAATAAATCACCTGAACTTCTCGCACTGCGTTGATTGATGTGTCACCACACTGATTGCCGGAGATGATTGACGCAAAGTGTCAACGAGCCAATCACGAAAGCCACCGAGTGTCTCCACTTATCAGACGAATTAAGATATAAACATGATCTTATGATGAACGCCGCACTGCAGGTGAAACATTAGAGTTCAAATGGCACCTTATGTGACGTGCCTGTGTACATACTCAGATCTGACAGGCGGGGCGAAGCCTTCAGCAAGAGGCATGTAGATGGAAGCTTCACCAGCGATGTGAACAAGGTGCTGGACTCCATGGCTGCCAAGGAATATTTACTCTGGGTCATGACCTCCAAGCCTTCAGGAGAGAGGTAAAGCTGAGTCACATGGCTGATCTGATACGTACACAACATGCTCGGCTTGGTATGACTGTGATTTTCTCTGTTTTGCAGTAAGAAAAGACAAATGGACCAATGAGACACTCCTCAAGGACTCCCTCTGTGCTGCACACAAAGCCATATACAGGAGGAACAGAAAGCCATACTGCTTTGCATGTCGTAACGTCGACACGATGTTGACATTTGTCTTTTTTACCTTGCTGCATGTGATGCAAAGACACAAAAACTGCTACTCTTCCACAGTTTTTATGGTGCACCAGAGAGAAGGAATGAAAACGAGGGCGTATTTTTTCTACAAACAAATTATTTTCTATATTTTTAAAGTGAAAACAAGAACACAAAAAGTGAAATCTCAGGTAGGCCTATAGAAAACACATGTAGTGTTGCTGGTTTTCATTGCATATTATTAATCCGCACTGCTAAATAAAGTCTGTCATTGCGCGTTTGTGGTGTTATTTTTAGACATCAGATAGACGTCTCTCTTCATGTCTTTATAAGAGGTGCACAGTTGAGAGCTCAGAGTGAAAAGGCAGACAAAAGGTAACACACCTGGGAAGAGGAAACAGGAAAGCAGGCAAGAAAAAACTGGCAAAATACTTCAGTTAGGAGTCTCAGCTGTTAGCGCCTGGCTGAACGGACAACTCAATGAATACTGGGTGGAAAGCCGGTCCTTAAACACTGGCAGCAGGTGAGCCTGATTGCATGATTAAGAGCGGTGAGGTCAGGTGAGGAGGAGGAGGCCAGCCAGCTACGCCCTGCAGTGACACGTACACCACAAACAGAAAACACAAGGACACAATAGGACAAGGAGGGCCGCTGTGGAGCGTGGTCTAAACATGCTTAGACAGGAACATTACAACATTTGGTTACAGGTTAGATGGTGAACTACATTCAAAACATCATCTCATAACATGTCTGTCCACAATTCACAACAGGCCTGCAGCGAAGTGCAACAGCTTCCTCCTACTGCTTCTCAATGCAGTCATTGTAAAGGTGGATAGTGGTCTCTCTGGGAGCAGCGTGGGTCAGAGATACAGGCCTGGATCCCGTATCTCTGCCACTGGGAGGCTAGAGGAGCTTCAGCCTGAGGGTGCAGGGTGCTCTCTGCTCTCTGTCTCCCATGAGGCTAAAGACATGGAGCTCCTGAGGTCAAAGGTGGACACAAGGAAGCCAGTGAGCGCACAACTGAAGCTGAAGACTTGTATAGAATAACTCTGGGGACTACACGATGGTACAATACTGAAAAAACATCTATACATAGCGGTGCAGTGAGAATGGAATATCCTACGTTAGCACCCCCGCTGACCTCTGACCTCCCTGTGGACAAGAGCAAGCACAGAGATCAATAAAGAACCGCATGGTTTCAGCAGTTTCTTTAACATCTTTATTTATGCTCTCACTCGCTCGCTCGCTCGTTCTCATGAAACAAATCACATTATAACAACAGATCTGAACTGATAGTCTTCTATACAGGTGACTTAAATTATTGAACTGAAAGTGTACAGCTAGCACTACCAAATTTAAGGCAGAATTCCACACAGAAGTGGTCAAAATATGTGATATTGATATAATTTTGACCCATTATTAGTTTCTCTAATCAACTAAGAACCATCAATTAGACAATGGGAAAAGAACATCTACAACAAAAACCTGCCTTCAACACTGACGTCATGTTAGTATTATATTAGTAACATTTTACATGAATAAAATATACTATGTATTATACATTGTTAAGACTCTTTACCGTTTATTACATGTTGCCCTTCCCAGAAAAAGGGTATTATTGCATCTCTAGAAGTAACCATGGTCCTGCAGCGGGACAGTCAAGTCTGTTTCACCGTCATGCAGGTGTTCTTTTAAAAACAATTAGCTTCAGATGCTAACACATCGAGGGTCATTTGGATAGGAGATCACATGTCCATGGATGACACTTACTGACAAGTTGACAAAGAGTATGAAGGTGGAAAACATAGAGCTTTCTGTACAGTCACCCTAAAGTTCAGCATTTGCAAATCTGAGTTTTTAAAAAGCCAAGGCCAAGTAGCTGGAGATACTGAAAGTACCCGAACTATGCCGCCATGCTAGCTTGAAAATTTTCCAATAAGCTGCCCCCGAAATATACTGTCCTCAAAGGAATAGTGTGTTTTGGGAAACATGCTTATTTGCTTTCTGGCGCTATACAAACGAGAAGTGCTAATTGGCTAGTTTTTAGCAAATTTTGGCTAGCCGTTTCACCACTTTCAGTCTCTGCGCTAAGCTAAGCTAAGCTAAGCTAGCCGGCTGCTGCTGGCTCCAGCTTCAGCGCAGACGCGAGGGCGGTGTCGATCTTCTCGTCCAAATCTGAGGCAGAAAACCAATAAGTGCATCTCCCGGAATGTCAAACTATTCCTCTCACTCGTTTGGGGAAATGCTTTACTGGAGGAGAGACGTTTAGTTGCAATGGAGAAGACTCTGGAGTGATATGAGCTGTCACTGTCACAAAAACATTTACATATACAGAATATAGAAAATGTATATTTAATACTTCCAAAAAATTACTAGATTCGCTATAGAGCCAACTCTGTAAGATACCAGTGAAACAGATTAGCATTGGCAAATATCTACTCTTTAGGTTTTCTATTGTGAGGCGCATCAGCGGCATTCAATACTGCGCACTAAATCCACACACTTGCTGTGGCAGGTTTTTAAAAGGACGGCTTGTAGTTGTTTGAAAAATATAAAAACATACAAAATACAAATAAAGTAGATTTAAAAACTGTTTAAAATTTTTAATTGGCCCGTTGACGCAGCAGTTGCTGTAAGTGTCATATAATTCTGCCTTCCCTCTGTTGCTGGTATCACCAAACATTGATATACATAGAAAAAGAACACAAATGTGTCTCGGTTCCTCGTGTTAATACTGTTTCTAACAAATGTTTCTTTGTTTTACACAACTTGCACACAGACTTACATGACAAAAACACAGTGTAGCACAGTACAAAGGTGGCTGAGTGTGGCACGGTATAGTTTTTTTGTTTTTTGATCTACACGTTGACAGCACAGTGGCACCGCCAGTATGTGTCATCACAAACTTGTCTCCCTGTCCAAGCTCTTCTCATGCCTCCGGCGCTTGTGTCGCTTTTCGCCGCCACTGGAACTACTGCACCCCAAAAAAAAAAGAAAAAAAACAAGTAAACCAAGCGAAATCTTAAAAAGAGAAAGGGTATCTTAATAGAGCTTCATGCTCTGCACAACAGATGCATTCTCAAGAACTAAAGAGCACAGTGCAGACGACACAGCATGCAAACACGTCTGTTGAAGCTCATCAGCGTTACGCAGTCGCACTTCAACGTCCTGTGACATTGAAACATATTGAACAACATGCACAATAACATGCACACCCAAGCCATGCTGTGTTCCACCAACATCCATTTATCACTGATTTGTCTTATCCAATCCAAGCCTGCAGCGTTTTCGTCATGCAGCGGCCATCAGCACTAAACACAGGACGAGACTCTCCGTGCCGACAGGGACTGGGAACAACTTACCTTTTGGGTATCAGCTTCTGAGAGGTTAGGAAGGGGAGCTTGGGGGTGGAATGGAATGAGAGAGGCAGGCAGGAGACACTATGTTAGTCTACTCTGTGGGAACTCTGCGAGGGCAGGGCAGCTCTTAGATAAACCCTCTTTATCCAAACATACTAGCTCCTCAGTTTCCTGGAAAAATATAAAGTAAATGTTCCATAACTTTTCAATAATAAACACCTGCCACTGCTTGCTTAGACACCATTTCCCACTTGAAATTCATGTTTTGACCCTGCAAAAACACACAGTGGACTCGGTAGGTTCATGTCCTTTGATGTATTCTGTGGTATCTGAGAGGAAGGGGGATGAAGAGGCTAACCTTTTAGCGCTTGGTTCCTTCTTAGCGCTCTCAGTGGGGTTGACGCTCTTCCACACGTTCCCAAACGACCCTTTGGACATCTCGTCGGTGATGTTCACTGTGGCTGGGTCACTCCTGCACAAACACACAGCAAGAAGGGAAGTTTTCTGGTAACAAACGCACACAGGCTGAGGACGACAGGAGTTTTAGAGGAGTCAGCCTCACACTTAACTGATCAGAAATGTGTCTCAGATCAGGAATTTGGACGTGGTTTTATATTTCAGGTTAAAATAGAGCTAAATACTCCTGACTGCTGCATTCAAGTAGGCGCAATTGCTCTGATTCCTTCTTAATTTAATCCTTATTTCCTTATAAATATCCGTATTTCCACTTTATACTACTGTACAAGGAAATATACATTGTACATTGTACTACACTACATTTTTTTAGTATTTTATTTTCTTACAAGATACTTAGCAAAATTATCATTTAGATACAAAATATGATCATTTTACATACTAGTATGCACTGTTATAGATTAAACTACCAAATAAAGTCATTGAAATCAGCTTCACCATAAATGCTAAAACATGGATTATTCTACTTTTACTTTGGAAACTTAAACGCAGAATATGATTAAAGATCAAAAGGATTACTTGTAGTTTCCCTCCAGTGGCACTTGTACGATGCCCTCTTCCTCTGCAATAATGCTGTGCTCCTCCTGAACAAACAGACAATGGAGGACATGTAAAACAGTGCGTGGACAGCAGCTGTGGTGCAGATATAAAGCAGTCACAGTCTATTCCTGCACCTCTTGTTGTGCGTCCTCCAGCTTCTTCTTCTTCCACTCTGGCATCAGGTCATCCAGCCAGCTCAGTTCTCTCTTGGTGAAGATGAAGTCCAGCAGCTTACGAATGAACACCAGGGCCAAGACCTAACAGACCAAATCAACCAATCATGATGCGTTCAGCACACAGGCATACACTAACAAGCAAATACACGCCGGTTACCATCATGGGGAAGACGATGGCAGCCTTGGAGGTCTTGATCACCCAGAGCAGGACCAAGCAGCTGAGCTGGATGATGGTGAAGAGGTGCACCTTCCTCAGTGGGACGTGGCGAAGGTAGATGAAGTCCGGCTGATGTTTGGCCGGCATGCTGAACAGCTTTAGACGGTCAAAGAACTGCGCAGGTACAAACAGACAATCCATTTTAGAGTGCATCCTGCACCTTCTCTCCATCGGTTCTTCTAATGACACGCTGAGTCTGTGCTCACCTGGATGCCTCTGAGCGAGGAGGCTCCCATGTACAGAAAGACTCCATACAGCACAGGCATGGGGATGAACTGGAGACAGACAGATTCATGTTCAGGAACAGGACTAACACTACTGGTGTGTAATTCTTTCTATATATATATTTCCTTGAAAACATCCAGAAAGCAAAGAAAACCTTTAGCAC
The DNA here is from genome assembly GCA_037975065.1 of Chaetodon trifasciatus. NCBI lineage: Eukaryota > Metazoa > Chordata > Actinopteri > Chaetodontiformes > Chaetodontidae > Chaetodon > Chaetodon trifasciatus. The sequence continues at coordinate 1,053,742 of JBBMOE010000059.1, forward strand.
AGAGGTCATGAAGACGGAGCAGCCCATCAGGGTGAAGATCATGAGGCCGGTGAAGCGCTGCTCTCGGATGCCCAGGAACTTGGGCTGCTCCCCGGGGGCCGAGCACTCCGACTCCAGCTTCAGGCTGTTGACGTGGGAGATGGAGAGCACGGTGGCTGCCACGAACCACGGCAGGCCCATCACCGAGCACACGCCCAGCATCACTCCCACCACAAACAGGTCCAGGTGGTAGCCGCAGCCTTTCTGGAGATTGACAAGAAGACGGCAAAGAGTTTGTTACGTGTACAAGTATTCCAACCAATTCTCTGCATCAGTGAGAGCAGGTGATCTACAAACATAAGCGTGTTCAGAAGGCATTCATGCGGCTATTTGTGCTGTATGGGAGTTCTGGAATACCTTCAGTTTGTGCTCCTTCCTGTTGATAATGACGGCTGTGATCTGCTGGTCCATGAAGATGAGGATGGTGCAGAGCAGAGCGGGGATGAAGGTGATGATGGTGGTCCACCAGGGATTGGGCCCCACGGGGTTTATCAGCCAGCCACGATCGTCCCTGGTTGGCTGAGGAGAGCCAGATGAAAGGCAGAAATGAGAAAGAGGAATCAAGCAGGAGGAGGATTCTTATTCAGCTGCATACAGGACATAACGAACAGTTTGCAGTTCTGACGTGTGAGATGTGTGGTTCTCACAGGACAGCCACGCTGCAGACGCATGATGATCTGATAGAACATGATCTACTGCTGTGCATGCAACTAATACTTACCTACTTTTACTTCTCATGGAGTATTTTCAGTGTGGTACTTGTACTTTAAAACTAGAAAATCCAAACAATACTGTGCATTCACTGTCCCATTGTCTTTTTTATTTGAAGATCTAAAGTAAAAGGATGGTGATGTTCGGTATAAAACAGACGCACGCAGCAGCTTTTTAGAAGGGAGGCTTTCATGCGGACTCACTTTGAACTTGTTGGGGACCTGTAATTTGGGTGAGGGGATCCCCAAGGCATAATCTACCAAGACCATGGTGAGGATGGTGATGAAAACAGCAAAGTCGCTGATAATGGCCCGCACCTGAGGGGAACAAAGAGACATACACTCTTCAGACAGTGTCCACCTCTGCAGGTGCAGGATCAAAAACACACACCGAAGGCAAACATCACACACAATTCATACAGACTCCACTGATTTAATGTGAATATATGTGATCGTCTCTCCCAGGAGTTAATATCTGTCTATGCATCCTCTTTATATTTCTGTTTGTTACCCTGCTGTGTATTAATACAAATGTCTTTTACATGTATTTTGACATCAGCAGCATTCATCACCACAAGGTGGCGCTGGTCGACCACAGATGAGCGTCAGCATCACGCCACATATTACACTCATGAGTGTCATCTCAATGATAAATCATAGAAATTGCACACATAGAGCGGCCATGCAGACTGCAGGATTTCTGCTGTGTCATGAAACAGCCAATAGATGGCAGCACAATCTAAAATGACACAGACAGATGCAAAGTCGTGGCATGGACACCAATTTCAGTGTGATTCCAGTCCCACGGCAAAATCAGCAAATGGAGGAATGTAAAATTAATGAGGCGGGTTTCAGTTTGCGGCTTCAAGAACGCAACAAAACAAGAACTCTACCTTTGAAATGTGTGTACTTTTAAGTGCTCCTACATCGAAGTGTTTGTGTGGTATTCAGGGTGTCTGGAGTGCCGTACGTGCCTTGGTGGGGAAGTAGCGGCTCGTCTTGAACTCCTTGAGGAAGGCGGACATGAAGACGGTGGAGAAGAAGAGGACCACGCACCAGAAGAGGACGTCGGGGATGTAGGGGCCGTGGGGGCCGCAGGCGCTGCCCTCGAACTCCCCGTGCAACATCTCGCACTCCTACTGGCACCAGAGGACACATGATGATGATGACGATGATGATCAGGATGGCGAGCGTGAGGAGGACGGGGATAGTGGGGACAATAGTAATGACGGCAGTGGACATAATGGTGATGATGGATATCAGTAGTGAATTAGTGAAGTCTGAATATCAACAGTGTGGTACATTCAGTATTGATTTCTTCAGCACTCTGTGCTTTAAATGTCTGCATAGTGCATGATTCATCCATTTGCACACAATCCCAACACCCCGCTGTGACCCTGCCCAACTAGTTGTTACTATACACCTTACAAGCACGTGTGGGAGTGACGCAGCACGCCGCCACTGACACGATTGATTTGCGTGTGACAGCGAGAGAAATCCGCTCTTCACACTGCATCTCCACGCTCATTCAGCACGGCTAAATCCTGTGAAATCCTGCCCACACGTTCTTAATCCCAGCCTAGACTTATGACGCTTCTTGATGGAGCAAAGTGAGACCAGAGACGGTGCCAGAGGCGGCGAGAAATATCCCCAACTTTCAAGGGTATTTTGTTTGTGGGTTAAGTTTGAAGGCTGGCGACTGTGATGAGATGTGCTATTTCTGTCAGTGTTAGCGTTTCCTCTTCTCTCCTCCACACTTCCACTGCTCTGCCTTCACAGCCTCCACATCCAGATCTTTACCCATCATTAGAAGCGTACTCCTGTTTCCTCCTCTAGTCCTGAAATAATCCTCATGAGTGTCCAGGGTTCCTTACCTTGACCTCCAGCATGGTCCAGTTGACCTGGGAGGCCGTGATGTTTCTCTCCTCCCAGTACCGCAGGGTCTCATTGCTGGGGTTCCTGGGCTCCACGCACGCACACCTACAGAGGATATTTTTATTTAGTTTTCTTAGTTTTCTTACTATAATAATAACAATTGGAATGATTTTTAATATCTAAGATTGTATATGCAGTATATACTGTAAGTAGCTTAAAAAATGAGGTTTATTTCGCTGTTTTCACCTCCTCAAATGTGGATATTTGCTGGCTTTGTGAGTGTTCTAGGATATTAAACTATCCATCTTTGTATTTGAAGTTCAGTTTCAATTAGTCAGGGGCAGTTTTTCCAACTTTCAGACATTTTACAGCCCAAATAATGAATTTAATAATGAAATCATTAGCTGCAGCCCTGCAATGTTCCCTTCAACAACACTTCTGAAATGTTCAGCCATCAACATGAAGAGATTGCTCTGCTGGCATGTTATGAAACTAAATGTCAGCATCCCCTGCTGTCCACGACACCACGACAGAAGCCCACAGACGGAGCTCTTGGCTTCAAACAGCCGCTAGCCAGCTTACAGTATGCAGCGGGATAATGCATGATGCTCCTGACACACACTCAACATGGGATTATTCACCATAAAGCAAAACCCATTACAGGAAAACTGAACAGTGTGTCTACCACGCCGCAGCAACATCTGTCGTCTGGTGACGCTGCGAAACACTTGAGCACGTGTGTGCAAATGTGCAAAGTTGGGTACGCTGTGCACGCAACACGTGCTGCACCGACCACGACAACAAAGGAAATCATTCCTTTTTGACTGATTCACTGTCCATTAGATTATTTTCTTTCCTTCCTGATGAAATCTGGATGAACATCTGCAGCATGAGCTCCAGTTTTGTAGTCTATATTTGTTTGCATTGACCAGAGTGCCACCTGTAAAAGTAAGTCGAATTAGCTACTAGTTGTTCCTGTTTGCAGTGTACTCATGGATGTACACACAGCTGTCACTGGAACACTCTGGGACTGATGAAAACCTAAAAACATGATGATTTGTAGGCAAGTTCTGAAGTATAAGGGCATCTTTTTTAATGTTTTTTAAGTGGGCGTTCATTCAAGATGGATGAGTCACAGTAAATCTAAAAATACATGTATCATGTCTGTGGGATTGACTGAGTTATGACCCAAAGGAGTCCAGATTTTGATGCACAGTCCAGCTCACATCTCTACCTCTACAAACTGTCAGAAAGTAGTGAAAAATGCAACTTCAAACGACTTGTTTTTACCCAACAGTCCTAAACTAAAATTAGGATTAAACAAACAAACAAAAAGCAGAACTTGGGGATTTCAACGTGGCACTTACCAGTACTGTGTGAGTTTCTGAAGGTTGTTGTTTTTATTGATGGGGTAGTGAACCCCCAGGTGGAGCAGCTTCTCCAGAGCCTCATAGATGAAGATGATGCAGATCAGCGCAGCGAAAGCTTCCTCTGTGAAGCGTGTGATGTAACAGACAAGCGAGCTGGCATCGGTGGCCACCAACAGCAGACAGAAGAAGGCCGTCCACAGGCCAATACAGGCCCTCAGGGAGAGGTAGGAGAGGCCGTATTCCCTGAGGGAGACAGGACACACACGCACACACAAGGAATAAGCAATTAGATATGACATCTCTATTCAAGCAGCAGAGACACATCCACCATCCACAGTGAAATATTCCACTGTAACCAAAACACAATATGTTGTGCTAACAACAAAACAAGCAAAAGAAGATAACCTACTTGCAGAATTTGAAGAGGATTTTCTCAAAGACAAGAACAGGCCCCGTGCTGCCCAGGATGGTGAGGGGCTGACCGGCAAAAAGAGAGTAGGCGATCCCAGTCATGGACGCCCCAAACAGGGACTCAATCGCACTCTGAAAACACAGGAAATCACGCTCTTGTTCAGCTGCTTCACACAGTCAAACACACGCAAAGCTCACGCTGACAAAGCTAGCATGCTCATGTTCAGCAGGTACAGAGAGCCAAAGTGAAACTGGAAGTTCCAGGTTTATTTTACTGCAAATATCTAAAAATCCAGCCTTGGAACAACATTTCATTTGTCTAGATATCACTCAAAACAACTATTTCAGCTTGATGCAGACACTAGATCAGATCAGGCCATCAACAAAAGCCACAGCAGGATTCATCCATCAGTCTGACCAAAGCGGTGGACCCACCAGCCAACAGACAGACGCTGTCCTCGAGCCACGCTGCTAGCAGGGATACAAACACTGCACAAGCTTAATGAAGTATAGAAGTTGTTAATGAAATTGATGGAAAGTGAAGCAACATTAGAAATTCAAGGGAGAGAGTGTGTGTTTCCTTGACTCAGCAACTAGTTTCAAGGTGTCTTTGAGCAAGATGTGTTAACTGTTTGACTTTGATGCAGCATGCTGTTGAAAAAGAGCTTCTGAGTCATGTTGTCCCCAGACAGGAGGCCTATATACTGGGTGCAGATTGGAGAAAACACCTGACCTTTTGCTGTTTGCTAAACAGAAGATCCATTCTCATGAATGACTGAACAGCGGCTTAAATGCAGCTACGTGTGATAGATGAATGAGTCTGCAGCTCCCCTTGGCTTTACAGAGCTTTTAAGTGAGTGTCAGCTCATTGTTTAGCTTACCAGCTGTTTTGCTTCACTCTCACTGCACTCACGGCATCATTTTCAGTCAAACAGCTCTAAAGATCTGCGGTACACTACCCGCTCAGCACCACACGACAGACGAGAGCGACTAGAGACCAAAAACGCTGCTTTAACTTGTTCTAATAAGTTCTAATATGTCCATGTTCTGTTCACAACTTGTTTCCTGGACACCCAAGTGGCCAAAAAAAGCAGCTGTCTCAGGTGTAAGACCAAACTGAGACGTGTCTCTTGGGAGCAATAAAGATGTTGCCTCTTACCACACGTCCCTCTGTGGCCTCGCCCAGGAGTCCTCCAAAGGTGATGACAGGTGACATGCAGGCGCAGTAGAGGAAAAGGAAGGAGGCCAGACACTGGAGGCTGATGGCGTCTGTGTAGTCGGAAAGGTAGTGAGGAGCCTTTCTCTTGATGTCAAGAACGAGCCCGCCAAATATCCTGTGGGGAAAAGGGGATTTCATGAAAGAATCTCAGGTAAATGTTAAGAAAGGTGCTCCAAGTTATGCTAACATGGAAACACACCGAAAGGGACAAGTTGTGTGTGTTTATATCAATGTAAGAGGCGTGTGTGTGTGTGCACATTTGTCCACTCGTGCATCAGTCTTTGAGCGGCCCTCAGCCACAGCGAGCAGGCTCTCCTGCTGCGGCAAGCCGGGACGGCGATGAACTAGCGGGAGGTGGTTGCTATGGCAACAGTGGGCGGGACGTTATGCTTATTTCAGCCTGAGCAGTAGGCAGCGATGTCACGTCCCGGGAGGTGGAAGTGGTGGTGGTGGTGGTGGTGTTGTTGGAGGAGCGGGGGGGAGGGAGTCGATAGCTGAGCCCGGGCTTCTGGCCAATCTTAGCTGGGATGAGAGCCGCAGCGTACCGCAGCTCAGCAGCAGCACATCACTCACTCTGCTGCTACTAAAGCACCCAGATCTCCACCAAACACCGGTGAATCATCCCACTGTTGTTCACGCCGGGCTCCAAGAATCCCCTGCTTGTCATCAGGTGAGGAAAACGTGACTGTGCCGTGCTGTGGTATTTTCACATGTGCCTTATGAACGGCCGCTCTGACCAGGAACAACTACAAGTACCGTTTGAGTTTTCACCCTTAAATGGAGTTTTCTCACACGTTAATGAATTACCCTGGCACTTCAGAGAGCCGTTTGAGCTACAGGTTAAAGCAACGTTTCTTTAATAATAGACACAAAACATTTCCACCTGCCACTTTTGATGCCAGAATGTCTTGATATATTTTGCACTGTGTTACACAAAGATGACTGTAGCTCCTCACCGAACACATGAGTCAGCACAATAATCACAAATCACAGTTTTGTGACACCAGAAACTGGTGCTAATGCTAATGCTGGTGCTAATGCTACAATCAGGTGTTGTTAGATTGTTTAGAGTGCCAGCCAAACCACAAACGGTGGAAAAGTATCTGGTAACTTTAGCTGTCAGATGCATTTAGTCAAGTAGGAGTATAAAGAAGTATAGTAGAAGTAGTAAAGAAGTAGAGTACAAGCACCTCACATGGTAAGAATATTTCAACCAAGTGCAGTACTTGAGTAAATGTTCAGAGTGGATGTAATGGGGAGCAGTCTGCATCATTGCAACTGAGGCGTGAGTGTTTTTAAATAATGAAACAAATGAAATATTGAAGCATGTGTGACTTCGTGAGCGGGATGGAGAGCTGGGAAGTCACAATGAATTCCAACTCAAACAAAAAGTCTTTGTGGAGTTGAAGTGTGAGGAGCGATAATGGGCCAATAGGGTAGTCTGCCTCTTAAGAGCGCTAAATTTACAGTTCGGGGACAGCGAGGCAGCTAACGGGCGACAGGAAGACGGGGACAAAGGCGAGCTCGGGGAGCTCAAGTCTGTACATCACAAATCACGCCGTTCCTTTCTCACACTCACCTCCCAGTGCGCTGCAGCTCAGGGCCACCGTGCCCTCCGTGTTCCTCCGACTCTCCAAGATCTGTCACTCCGTTGGGAACAGGGGGGATCTTCCGCTTTTCCTGTGTGGTTAAGATCACTGCCAGTCAACTGTCTGTCACTGGCCGTCATCACGAGAACGACAGGCGTCAGTTCCACTTAAATCTCCTCTGAGTCACCGGATGTTAGCACACTTTTAACCAAGCTTCAGTCCCAAATGAATGATCTCTTATGCATGAATCGAGCATATTTTGATCTCGGGTTCATCAGCATAATAATCTAATTGCACAGTGGCGTGCCATTAATTCACCTCAGGAGACTAATGACAAAGAGGAAAAGAAAAACAAGACTTTTAATCATCTGGAGCAGCTTTCTGTGAGATGACTAAATTTCTATCCCGAACAAGATGGCGGATTGCTTTTCAAAGTAGACCAAAATAACCGATGGAGGAAAAATAACTAATGTTTTGGAGAGGATTGAGAGCAGAACCCTGGGGAGAGGCATCAAAGCGCAGAGTACAACGCAGTTGAGATTAGAGGAGAGCGCAGATGTTTAAAAATTTCTCAGCAGGCAGCACAAAGCAGAGGGAGCTCACAAGAATGGTAATGCATACAGGGACTCTCAAACTCTAATCAGTCTCTCAAAGAGTTCAGTGCTTTTTGAAGAAGAAGTGGAACAAGTCATCCTTTTTACCTTATGTTACAGCAACAAATAGATAAATGTGTGTAAAAAAGGGAGTTTACCTGAGAGGGCACGTTTTTGGGAGGCTCTATTCTGATGGAGGGGTCCCACTCTCCAGGAGGCAACACCGTCACCTGGTCCAGGAACTCATCGATGCCTGCCACCAGGTCGTTCCTGTCTTTGGCCTTGTACGCAACATCGTGGAAAATCTGTGGAGCAGATGAGAGGAGGCATAAATATGAGTTCAATGATTATTTTCTTCTTTGTTTCTGAGTCACTGAGTGTATTTCAGTGGGTTTACACAGAGGCATTTATACACCAGCGCTGCAGAAGCTTTATTCAGCCGCGGATTACTCCCATCTCCATATGTGAACACAGCAACACTGTGGAACATTCAGATGCAAATGGTATTTCAAGCATCCCAGCATCAGAGTAAAGGTTTATTTTTTATGAAAAATTGCACAAGGTAGCTGAAAAGCTAATCACAATGATGGCCACAAGTCATTCCCATATATGATGAAGTAGGTTGCTTCTATTCGCGTACGTCCCAGAGGACGCCTGCAAACGAAAAAAAAAAAAAAAAAGAAGCAACATCTGGCTCTGATGATGGGCGGTGACATTAGCTCATAGCTGCACTGTGGGAAATCCTGTCACAGTTTTCATGTCATACTCTGCTGATCCCCAAAGGCTTCTCCTGAGGTCAAAGGTCAGGCTCAGTTATATAAAAGCAACTGCAGCGCTGATAAGAGGACTTTTGATTTATAGGATGGCTTCTCTACTCGCTAAGCTGCCATAATGCCATATATAACCACAAAAAACAAGTATTAAAAATAAGATGGCTTGGTTTTTAAAATTCACTTACTTTTTTATTATAAGATTTAGATTTATGGAGCTCTTAAATAACTAAAAGCTGAAAAAGCACATTAACAAATCAGAGGTAATGATACGATATGAAGAGGTGAAATTATTGAGCAACTCATTTATGTTTATGGTCATAATTTCAAAATGAACAGCCTATCTCTCATCTGAATTTAGTGTTTTCTCATTTTATTCTAGTGCTAGCGGCTGCAGCTGAAGGTGTGACTTTCCTGCTATTCATTATTCATAATATCTCGGCGAAGCTCCAGAAGTCGAGCATTTTTCTACATCTGTGGGTCACAGAGTCGAGTCGAGTCTTCAGCCATTCAGTGAGCTGAGCCTAATAATCATACATCCATTTGGAATAACAAGCTTTTTATACTTTAAGTTCATGCTGCTGCTAATTCTTTTGCACTTTTAAGTAATATTTTGAATGCAGGACTTGTAACAGAGCTTGTTCACATTGTTGTATTTCTACTTTTACTCAAGTAAAAGCAGTAACTGGCCTCACCTCATCAGTCATCAGCGTAGCAATAGACCGGCCAATTTCATGATACTGTGGACCTTTTCCCAGAGGGCCGAGCAGGATGAAAAGAAACCTGTGCAGCACAAAGAACAACAGGTTTGAGGTTAAAGTCAAATCCTTTTCTGATGAAACGTTCAGGGAATCATCGGCTCAGCCATCCAGATTTGAAACAGAGAGAGATCAGGGGCAGGCGGGGGGCGGGGGGGTTTCCAGCAGCTGGTGTATAACCTGGTGGTGATGGGAACCTCAGCCAGGCCGTTGAGCAGCACGGCAGGAGCCAGGCGGATGAAGGCCACCACGGGGCGGTCTAGGAACTCAAGCTCCCCCACCAGGACGTTGGATGCCTCAGCACCAGGTGGGATCTTCTTCATGAAGTGGAGGTCGATCTGGGAGCCAGAGAGAAGCCGTGACAACACCACTTTTTGGGGCAAAGTACTAGAATAAAAAATATAAAGTGGTCATCCAAATAAAAATCCAAAATAACGTTTGACTCTGATGGTGCACAAAACACAAGAAAACAAGCTTTACTCGTGTTGAATTCCAGTCAGTTTCCCAGCGCGAGAGCCTTACGGTGACCATTTCACACGTAACCCAATCTTGGTTAAACATACAGTACTAGTTATGAGTCCAGATATCAGTGGCCGAACATAAACAGCGGGATCAGCGGTGGGTCGGGCTGCTCACCTTGCTGAAGTCGACGGCGCTGTTTTCTCGGCTGACGTCCTGTTTGCCCTCATTGTTAGCCGGCTGGGACTGAGGCGAGACCGTTTGGCCTGTCAGGCAGAGCAGGAAACCAACATCACGTCAGCTTTCACTATCACAACATGCCTTTCCCACACAAAGACAAAGGTCTCCAGTGAGTGACTACAGGGTACAGTTACATTCTCTGAAAAGTAGGATACAACAGTGGACCTTGTTGTTGTAGGTGCTGTACCTTTTTAGACCAAAAGGTTCAGCCCTAGTGACAAAAGATGCAGTGTTGTACCGTGTTTCAGAGTGCACCTGGTGAGTACTAAGATCATCTGATGAAAGCTCAGTGGTGGAGTGGAGGCAGTGATTTCAGCTCGGCGCAAACTTTCCAAATCAAGTGTTATAAACTAAACGAGGAACAATCTTTAACTTCTATTCAAAATTTTGTCAACAAGAGGACTGCATTGGGTCTGAGGACGCAAATCTGGTGGGAGCAGCCAGTTAAAAAACAAACTGCGAGACAGAAATCAGAAATGAGTCACTTCATGTGTGAGTCATTGATCGCATTGTCTAGAATTAGCCGCTGTTTCTGCTTTGTTGAGAATAAACACCACGTGGACGGGTCAGACATTCAGCACGTCCTCTTACATGAGTATATACAAGGTACGGTGGCTCGTAATGACCAAAAGAGGACAATTATTTAGCCAAATGATGTGACAGGAGAGGTGTTATGTTTAAACGCAGAGGAGGACAACGTCATTTCATTTATTGATGACAGGTACGCATCAGAGGACTGCAAAGGGACCAGGACCAGCGGGTTGTGTTACCCAACACGGTCTGGGCGGTCTGGAACGCACACATTACTGGAGCCCATGGCAATGCTCCAAGCAGTGGGAGCTTTTTAAAGAAAAAGTCACGAGCAGAACTCTAGCATCAACTAATAGCTGCTCATTCCAGAAAACTTTTATTCCAAGTCAGAGATTGCTTCTATTGAATTTCCATTTCAAGCAGTTTGTGACGTGAATGCACCAGCTGGAGCTGTTTGAGCAAACCACAGCACTTGAAGGGAACGTTAAAAATGTGGCTGGCTCAAAATGTCACCTCCTTCAGTGAAGGCGTGATGATGCTACTGTTAAAGGAATTGTTTGACACTTCGGGAAATACTCATGTGGTTTCTTGCTGACAGTTAAAGGTGAAGATTGACACCACTCTCTAGAGTGAAGTTAAAGCAAAGTCAGCAGCGAGTTAGCTTAGCTTGGCTATCTGGAAACAGCTAACTCTGCCCAGTGGGGCTGGGCTAGCTGTTTCCAGTCTTTATGCTAAGCTAAGATAACTGCCTTCTTGCCTTGCACCTTCCTGCAAGAAAGTGAATGAGCATATTTCCCAAAATGTTGAACGTGTGTTTTTAAGTTGCACCATGAATTTAAAGTGAGGAGCTACCACAATTAGTAATTAGTGACTGTTGTGAGTGCAGAGCATGAGTCATAAATCCGCTATGGTTTCTAGTCATGAAACTCACTGTTGACGAGAAGTGGAGAGCATTATCACGACAGCTGGCACGCTGCGCCCGCCCTCTCTGGCCACACGCACAAAAAACTCAAAGGTTTTCTTTTTCAACTTTTCTTTTTCATTGCATCACTTTAAAGTCTCAAAAATAGAGCGGCAAGAGGAGCGTTCAGGTTGTGAGCTTTGCTTAAAGAGAATGCACACAACCCATTTCTACCCTCTCATGATGATACTCTCCCCTTTTATGAGTTCCTTTTTACACTATTACTACGACTATCTCAAGGCTTTTAGCGTTAAGTATGAGCTTAGCTGGTTGCCTGTGCAGATTTCCTGCTGTGTGTCTTCATGTGTGATGGGACAGTAGCCTTGTGCAACAGCCTGAAGGACACTAAGACGTTTGGTCTTAGTTATGCCAAAGGCCGTGTCTGGTGTCATGTTGCCGCGGCTCCCGGAGGAGCCCAGAGGTGATGGAGGGGTGGACGGACATGACACGCAACACACACACCGCTGCCACAAGAAAAAAGCCTGTCTGGGTGGAGCATTCTTGGGGAGTGCTTTTTCAGGCGAGCACTTGGGAGGTTTTATGATTTGATAATAGAGGTCATTTACTGGTTAAGTGTACAACACACACATGCAAAATAGAGCAGACGAGAACAAACACACACACAGACACGGAGAAACAAGAGGAGAAAATGAGATGTCAAACAGCAGTAAAACGACAAGTCACAGATGGACACACTCTGGAAAAAACATGCAGAGGATTACAAGATTATACAGAAAACATACTGAATATATTCACATATAACAACAACATACAGTACATGTCACCATGGAAGAGGCGGAGAATAACACAGGGCGTAGAAAACACTATTGGTAACTGACAGGTGTGTGTGTGTAGGTGTGTTTGCGTGTTCAGACCATTTGCTCACCATTCTTGTCCATGGAATGAGGCTCAGACTGCTTCTTGCCGATGTCAGCGAAGGAGCGTACAATAGGAATGCGGTTGGCCAGTTTCTTGTGGTTTTGGTGGTGGTGCTGTTTGAGCAGGGCCTCGCGGATCCTCTTCCTGGCATCCTGACCCAGAGGGCCCGACACCTCATGCTGATCCAGAACCATTTCTGATTAAAAACACACACACGCACACATTTCCATGTGACTCTGTGAATAGTTCATTTTAAATTCACAAAGGCCACTCCTGATGGTGTGCGTCCCTGCGCGGCAGCCAGCAATGCTAAGCTGATTATTCCCACAAAAAACGACCCACTGCTGCTGATTTAATCGCACAAAACCAGGTTAAGTTCAACAGATCTCTTCAGCAGCACAGTTTTCCCCACAATCAGATAAACACTCTGCCCTCAAAAACTAAACACAGTTCCCTCATTCCTCATGGTCACATCAGCCTGTGCACAAAGAAGCAAAGCATTTACACCAAGTTACTGCGTGGACTTCTGCTAGCATGTCGTGCTGCTAGCCTTGTTGACCCGGCCTCCGCACTGCTGCAAGTCTTCAAAATGTAAAAATGTAAAATGCCCCTTTCTGGCCCCAAAGTGTTCACCTGCGATCTCCTCCAGCGAGTTGGCCCTCATGTCCAGCATCACAGTGCCGTTCATTATGCAGCTGCGAAGCTCGAAGAGACTGTGTAGAGACAGAGTGGCTACATAGGGTTTACTCCACCGCTCGCCACCATCCTCCACATCTTCCTCAAACTTCAGCCACCTGCACACATTAAAAACACAACTCGGTCAATACTTAAAGACATCACACATTTCCCATTGTGGAGTTCTTCCACGTTTACGTTTGACATGCTGCTCAATTAAGGCCAAAAATGTGTTTGTTGCATGATAAGCAGTGTGAAATGAAGTGTTAAATCCTCAGAAATACGGCACCATAACAACAGCCCCTGTGATAAAAGCTTTCGGTCAGACACAAACAGGATCAAACGCTCAGGTGCAACAGAGGAAACTGTCACAGCTGGCCAGACCCAGCCCATGAGGCCGACCGCAGCGGCGTACCTGGCTGTCTCTTTCCATTCGGCGTCCTCGCCCTCCCTGAGGCAGATTTCGTCCAGCTCGGTGAACAAGGCGTGAGGGATGTGTTCCTCGTCGCCATCCTCTGTCCCCAGCAGAAACTGCACCCTCTGAGCTGGTGTGTCTGCTGCAGCAGACGGGACAGGCGGTGGACAAGTGGAGGCAGAGAATGGAGGCAGAGAGGGATGAAGCATGGAACAGGAAAGATTTGTGATGTGCACTGGTGAAACTGGTTTGGACTGAGCTCAAATCTTTCATAAAAAAACTACATATATTTCAAAGTCAGTCGGTTAAAACTTAAATATGATTGAGTCTATTTTGGGACCTACTGTGTGAGGGGGATTCTCTTCCATCATCAGCTGTGGAGTCCCTCTCCTTGGACCTCTTCCTGTGTCTATGGCCATGGTGACGGTGACGTCTGTGCGACCTCCTGCCCAGGGGGACGTGAACCCCAATGTAGAGAGTGCGGTGACCTGGAGACAACAGACAACATCAGATTCTTCTGTCTGACAACAATTTCTTATTTACAGGGCCACGGCTCTGAGACATCAGCAGCCTGTGTTGTGTATTGATAAATCCATGGTGCTGTCCGTGGTGCTGAAGTACCAGATGTAATAAACTATCTTCACACAGAAGCCATTTTCCTCTGTCGTCACACTCAGCTCAAATGCTGTTATCAAAAGGATAGGTGTGTGTTCCCAGTGTTCAGTCATATAAACGTAGGGAATCTGACAAATTGTTATCATCTGTGGATCAATGGGTTGTAGGTATTGTCACCAAGTAGAAACATTTAGTCTCGGAAGAGCTAGAGGATCATAGGGACACACAGCTGCCTGTAGTATTGCTGCAATACTCCTATAATGTTTCTGTGATCATTCAGTAGCATCTGTGCTGCTGAAAATACACCACAGACCAAGCCACCTATGTCCAAAGTATGACATGACTACAGTACTTCTGCAGGTCTGAACAGCTGAAGTTAAGTCATGGATAAACAGCTTAAAGAAATAGTTAAAGTAATGTATAACTGGCTGAAACACACAGCTTTTGACACTCCTAGCGGTAGCAGCACAACTTGATTGCATACGTGATTATGAGAGAGCTGCTATCAGAGGTATAATAATTCATGCAAGATATTACGGGGCGAGGAATGATGGTGGTGGACAGACTCCCAGAACTTTTAGCTTGCAATTTTGGCAGCAAGAGCACTGAAAGTGGCCATGACCGAGTGAATGAGTCAGTTCCCTGAAACACGTTGGACAAAATGTGCAGTGAAACAACTAGCATTAAAACAGCCAGGCACAGGTAGCAGCAAGCTGCATGGTCAGAGCAGAAGCAGAAAAGCAGCACTTAACCAATCAGCTACCATCTCCACGCTCTCCTGTGTCTGCGCTTGAATAAAGAGCCATTGTCTTCTTTGAGGATGCTGAAATCGATTTGGAAATTGGATGGCTTTTACGTTTAGGAGGACTTTCATTTTAAATGAATACAGAACGGATAATGAGGCTGGGATTGTGAAAGTGTGGGCCTGTGCGCGTACATGAGCGTGCACCCACAGGGTCAGCGTGAAGATAATCCGAGCTGACTTTCTCCTCCTTTATTGTGGGCGAGCTGCCGGGCCGCTGCTTCCTTCCCGCCGGCCCTCGGCTCAGTAGCCGGACACAGACAAGACCGCTGGACACCCCGTTCTCTTTATCTGCCTCCTGCACCGTATGAGGCGCCACAGTGCCCAGCATAATATGACACCAAGGGCAATTTGATGTTGGAGAGCTACAAAGTGGGGCCCATCAGAGGATAATAAATTGGCTCCCTGTTTCATCACCTCCTCCTTTTTAGGCCATGAAGAGAAGAAGATGAAGAGCACAATGACAGATTGCAAAGGGATCACCACGGCTAAAGTACAGGCAGTCAAATCACACTGCACCACGATACAAAAATATTCCCTCATGGCATTTATTAAACTGTAATCTAATCAACGCCTAATTTCCGCTGGTGACGGGGGGTCATGATTCAAGCATTTAAGCTTTACAAGCTGTAGAAAGTGTTTGGGCTAAACGGAGCTCGCGAGGAAGGCTGCACACAAAATTCTGGCCAAAAAAAGCCAACTGCATTTTCAGGTTAAATCATGTAAAACAGAGCTTTGAGCATTTATTATTGATTTTGGAAATGGTAGCTTGAATGGCAAAATCAGGTCTCTATCAAGTAAATGAGAGGTGACTATTTGACCAATTTAATTAGACATAATTACGCACTAGATCGTATAAGTTTTACATATATGATGCTCCTTAAGTTAAGTCCTAGCTCGCGCAGGTTCAGTAATACATGAGCTTATTTTGTTTATTATTGTCAGAGTAAGAGTGAGAAAATCAGTATATTTTAATTCCATCTGAGGGAAAAATATCCCACATGAATGCCTAAAATTGTTTTCACTTGCTTGGAGATATGACTAATCACATCACAGCGCACTAATCTGATTTAAGCAAAGCGCAGACATAACATGAATCACCTGCGAGCACGCTGGCATCGCAGCCTCTGAAAGGAGCCGCTCACTCGATACCTTCCACCAACAGGAATATGGGACGGAGGTTAAGTGAGGTCTCAGAGAGCGTAATGAGAAAACCAACTATATGTCAAACTGTATTTGCCGTTTGGGAGCGTGCTTGACTGTCAGAGGGTGCATCGCTGTCGACGCATTCATCCGCAGCAAATTGCTGTTAGCATCGTGTAAATTATGCATGTCAGAAGTAGAGGAAAGAGGAGAGACTGGCTTTGCACATGAGGCGAATTTCACAATAAAAGGCCCATTCCAGCAGACAGGAACAATAAGGTGCGCGAGGAAAAGCATACGGACGGAGCGGTGGAGCTTTAAAGTTCATGAGTCACGACTCGAGTGGAGGACTTAACAAAAATAGCTCCCCCCCCCCCTTTGCTCCCCCAGGCCTGAACTACTGCTGATGTCACAGAATGTCTTTTTTCTCTTTTCTCCCGTCGCCACGTCTCAGTGGCTTTCAGTCAGTCAAGGCTTGGATTGATGCAGCCGTGTGCGACGTGCTGACTTCTGGTGTTCCATAGCCTTCAGTCTTTTTTGTGTGCATTCACATATGTACTGCTTTACAAAGCAATTCTGGCTAGTAGTACTAATACTAGTATAGTATATATAGTCTCAATTAAAAAAAAAAAACTGGACACTGTAGTTTTTATCAAACGTCCCTCAGACAGGAGGAAACAGTGCCTTTGTTGGGGACTATTTTCAGCAGCGGATTAATCTGGGATTGGGTCAAAATAAACTACAGTGTGTGTCTGTTCAGGACTGCTGGCTGAGGAGTTTTTAATAGTTTTTGGACATCAGTGGAGCTCTGTGGTGCAGAGGAATGAGATAACATTGTTAGTTTTATTATTGGACATGCTATATTACATAATAAGGCTTTGACCCCACATACAATCAGATAACGCTTGCGTGCATAATACGAGATCCACCTTTCTCATCCTCCACTGTTTCTTTTTTTAGCTAACTAACCTGTGGAATCACAGTGGAAACAGATCACATCCTGCTAACGTTTCCTTTTATCCCAGAGTGTATGAACTGCTGACTGGACTTCTGAGAGCGAGGAGCAGGGGTGTGATGGGGCTGAGAGGAGTCGTATGATTTGGAGTGAGATAACTTCAGAGGACCTCCTTCTCCTGCGTGGTGCTGACGCAGTGTCAGCGTTAACGCAGCATCCTCGGATGACAGCCATCATCCTCGGATGAGGGTCCTTCACATGAACGCGCCGTCTCACCGGCGGAGTCACAATCAAAGAGTGACATCTTTGCCGGCTGCCTGCACAGCGGATGCTGACGGAGGAGCCAGCTCTGCTTCTCTTATGACTCACTATTTTAATGAACCAGCTTTTCATGTTATGTCAGGAATTCTAATATTCGTTTTACATTGCAGCTCCTTAACTCTGAACCCAATTTACAAGTTCTACACATCATCAATACTACATCTGCCGTGTTCAGCACACTCCTGGACTTATTTTCTAATGAATCACTGTAATTTATTGTGCCCACTTCCCCTCAGCTCGCCTTGCCTACGTCTGCTCCTGTTTGTTTCCCACACTGCCTTTTAATAACACCCAGACAATGTGCCTGAACTTCAGCTCAGCTCAGTCGTACGCGTAGGTGGAGAGATAGTAGCAGCAGTAGTAAGCGTAAATGATCCAGCTAAAATAAAAGAGCCGCTTATAGTGCTGTAGCATAACACAAACAGCATGTCGTGTGGCTGCATTGTGTAACCTGACACTTTGATCCACCCAACGATCTAAAAATCACACTTAAAACACTGATTTGACCACAGCCACTTCAATCTAATCTCTCATTTTATTTGTTAGACATTGTTTTTCTCTTACTCTGAGGTGTTGGTGAGCAGTAAAAAGTTGTATAAAGCCTGTTGTGTCTCCTGTGGGAGCTGTTGCCTCAAGTGATGTCACTCGAGTCAGCGTCAGTCATGTCTCAAGAACACAACCTGGACCTCTGGACCCGACCTCTGTAGCTCGCTCCTCATCTCTACTTGGGGATAGCGTCTCCAGGCTACATTAGCTGCTGCTAGCACAACACACCTAACTCTGACTGAACTGTCAAGAGGTCAAGGTGCATTGTGGGTATCAAGCACCAGAAGAATATCTCTGGTTCTGCTGCCTCGATTTTGATCATGCGTCATGAGTGTGGTTGCTTATTCTTTTTGTCATGGACTGTTTACCTTCCTTTTTAATATCTTTTGCATGTTTGAATTCTTATAAAATAGAGAACAACTTTAAAAAAGTGTGTGTGCTGCTTTTAAAAACTCGGTGAACTGTTTTGGGAACAGCCTCTGTGTCAATTCAGGACGCTGTTGCTGCAGACTTTGACAGCTCTGTCTCCTTTATGAAAGATGAAATGCTGATGCAAACGTATGTGCGGAGAATAAAGCCCTCACTCTTTGATGCCATCAAAACCTAAAATCCGTTTGAAATGAGCTAGACGGGTGGACAGACAGGTTTCCTGCTATCAGGGCGCGCTGCTGTCAGTAATTCTGCCATGTTTGACGCATTTTCTGCTATTGATTGGCTGCAAATATGTTGTGACATCCCATCAGTTAAGAGAGAGAAAATTAACCTCCAAACAGCAAAGAGAGAGGAAGCAACAATAGCTTGTTTTGCACGTGGTATTGTTGTATTTTTACCTTCTAGTTCCTCCTTCTCAAAGTTGGTGTTGAGCATGGAGCGCGTGCCGCCGCGGTCCACCACTGCCTCCTCATCAGTTCTCTGAAAGACACAGACGGCAGGTGTGAACATTCAACATTTTTCATATTATACTTGCACAGATTCACACACGTACACAAGAAGACATCGGTGTTGATGATCATCTCCCAGCACTGGTCTCTAACCCGAGTCTTTGAGGCACACGAGGAGCCTTTCTGTCCTCGCTGAGGCAAAAATCCATATTTCATCTAAATGCTACAAGTCGTTATGTAAGAGCACACTGAGAGCACATCCCACCCCCCTTCATCTCTGCCTAGTGGGAGGACGTGTCCTCAAATAAATACGCACGCACACACACACACAAACTCAGCATTAGGAGGCTAACTTCCACCGACTGTCGCCATGGCAACAAAAGGCAGCCATGCTCATCTGCTGAGTGCCAGATTACGCTGCTTTTGAGTCATGCTTTTAACGAGAACGCATCATTGTGCGTGAGTCTTGGATCACGCCAGCGCTCGCCGCCCACACCTCTGGCGAGAAGAATTTCTCGGTGACTGGAGCAGCTGGAGACGTAAAGTGGGAGGAGGGACTGGTGCTAATGGATTCAACGCTGTCCTCTTCTGGTTACCCCGCGCTATAAATAGCTCTGACCTTGAGAAATGAAGGAGGGGCTGGTCTTTGAATGCTAACTCTGCTTTTTAATATTTAATGAAAACACTGGTTTGTTATTTGTGGTGTTTTCAGTTGATCCTGGGACTGAATTATCACAATCATCAGCTCTGATGCTGTGAAAACTGACGCTGCATGCTGGCGCGTCTGCACGTCCGCGCCAATCAGAGCTATTTCTGTTCTTTTGATCGTTTTGAACAGATGCCCTCGAGCCATATCAACTCTCTGAGCGGCCCAACAACTCTCCGATCAACTCTTATCAGCTCAAAATATGTGTCACTGAAAAACCAACCCTTGTGAACACGGAGGGTTTGGTGATAGCGAGAGGCTGCACGCATCCACTCATTTACATCAGCGGGCTGTGATATTGCTGGTTTCAGCCTTGGTACAGAGAGATGGCGTCCTGTGGTTGTACCGTGCTGTCCTGGGAGTTGCACACCTCCATCGCCTTCTCCCTCCTCTCCTGCCTCCGCCTCCCTCCAGTCTCCCTGTATGTGTGTGTTCATTGCTCATCATTTGGATGGTGTGCTCTCTGCCCTCTGGACGCCCTCAGTGAATCCACTGCAGGTGTCCTGACTGTGTACCTGTCCTGCTTTAGGTCATCAGTGTAACGGCAGTTAGTTCTCACATGACCTGAGTTGCCATGTTGTTCTTAGCATACCAGTCATGGACATCACCTTGCCGGTAGTTAGCAGTGGTGGAATGTGACTAAGTGCATTTTTATCCCACTTTTAGCAGCTGCAACAACAAAGTGACGCTTACACATGACTGCATCAGTAATTTAAATACAATATTCAGAAAGGAGACATTCTGCATGATGAGTTTATACATTGCCACTCTGATTCTGTTTACCTCGCGCCACCTGTAAGACAAACAATGACTACCAACCAATAAAAAAAAAATGACGAAAAAGACAATATATATCATCTTGGTTTCTGTACATTGTTCTTTCTTTTCTCATTTTCCCATCATTCACAATAGGTTGTGATTTAGAGGAAGTGCATTAAAACCCTGTTTTTTCCATATTGCATGGTTTGCCTGTATAATCTGACTAGCATGTCCTTCACTGCACTTCGTATGATTGAAAAACAAAAATTCAGAGGGCTTTATGTTGGACAGTGGGCCCGAGATGACCACACAGTGAACTGACAATATTTTATGTTATCACCTACCACGCTTGGGTCTTTTTGGTGGAGACTTTAGTGCCTATAACTTGATGCTGTCACCAGGTGCTGTACGTACGTTTATGGCTGTCTGATCCATGTGTTAAGCTTTTCTCAACCAGACAGCAGGATCTGAATCAACAGTCTGCACCGGCTCTTTACTACAACAAATACCTCTTCAATAACAGTCTGTGCTCTTCAAAAAACTGAAGGCAACACTTGAGTCTAAATAACGGCACAGGATGCATGTGGTATACTGCACCATGACAAGCCAAAACTGGCCGGTGCCAGCCATCAATCTCTGATCCTGGGAGATTAAGTGAGAGCGCTGGTGGTACAACACTCCCTCACACATAGAGAGAGACACACACACACACACACACACACACACACACACACACACACACACACACACACACACACACACACACACACACACACACACGCCCACGCACGTGGACAACCATGTGAGAAACAAGCCAAAGCATCAAAGGGGTGTGCGGACAGATGCTGAGAGCTAACATGGTGGGCTTACTGTATAGAGGGACATTAACAGTGCAAGGCATGCAAGCACTCATACAGTACCCAGGCCCAGATGGGGATTCATTATCAAATCCCTGCAGACCGACTTGTTTAGATTTCCCCTGACAGCGGGTTAATGGTAATCTGAGAGACTTTGACATTCTCCAAATGCGTTAATTTTGTGTGTGATCCAACCCTTCACAGACTTAGACTGACCTCTGCACGCTATCTGAGTAAGGAATCAAAGGTAATAGCGCAAAGCAGGGTGGCCAAAATAACCAAATAAAGAGCTGACAAACTCGCCTATTAGCTAATAAAATGTCTTTTTTGCCCTCGTGGTAGTGACGGCAGCAAAGACATGAGTGTTTGTGACAAGCCTGGGAGAGGAGCAGGGGGTTGGCGCTGCTGGTCGGCCCTGCAGGCCCCCAGGGAAACTCCCTCAGCCTCACACACTGTGTCTCCCCGGCCCCGACCCATGAGAACCACACACATCTAAATACAGCAAGCCCCAGCATGAGCACCACCTGATGGCAACAGGATCAGGATTTTAAACCCACTGGTTCATTATATTGAGGCTAACTGTGTGTAACCTCCTCTGTCTATCTAACATATGTCTAACGAGTGCTGTCATAGCCATCTCTCAAGTCCCCCACAGCTACTTCCCCTGCATTAGCACTGCAGTGTTCGTGCACCGCTGCATATGACAGGCAGGCTGTAACACATTTCAACGAGGAAAAGAAGCACTGCAGCTGTATTTCGCTGTAAATCACATGCACTCTTTTATCCTGGTTATGATCCGGTTTTTGCACACGTACAGTGAACACCATATCCTGGTTTCAGAGACGTGTTCCATGTAAATGCCTTATTCTGGATGTGACGAAAACTAAGAGAAGACTCAAAACACATGTGGCATCCTGCAGACGCTGAAAAGCTGAAATGAACTCTGCATATTTCTTCAAACCGAGCCTTCAAAGTGACACCGGATCACGTGCTTGGTTAGCTTTAAAAGGTCCTCACAGGTCCCTCTGAGTCCAGTAAACTCAAGTCAGAGACGCTCGTTCTTCTCAGGGAAATTATGAAATCCACTCCCTTTGCCTGATAGATTTCTACCTTTTACTTTACAGTTTATCTGAAAGAATGAGTCTGTGGTGTCTCAGCCTGATGCTATGCCCCTCTGTGCTCTGTCCCAAACCAAGCTTTACCCTGCTCAGTATGACAGACGAGCCAGAATCTCCTCCCTGCAGGTGCCTGCTTCTATTTATAGTCACTAGCTTCCCTACCTCACGATGCTGACCCCAGACCAGCCCAGAGAGTCGCATCCCTGCTCACCAATCTGGGTTGAGATTAATCTGCCAGCCTTTACAGCAGAATAAAACCACATCTCTGACCATGGGATCAGTGATGGAGGGCCCTGCGTGGTGGGGAGAATTAAATCAAGCGTTTCTCCGTTGGTCTGCTGGACGGTGATGAAGGCTTCGGGGGGGGAACAGGAGCACGGAGCATGTGACCAAGACCCCGGGGGATTGGGGGAGGTGTGGGAGGGGTAGACATGTGACCGTGCATGATGAATAGACTAACATGACATGAATGTATATCACGTCTGTATCTTCTATCATCTGTCTTGTTTTCACCATAAGCCTCTTCACCTCACAAGTTATTGATTTGTGTCTGCGTGTATGTATTCCCACACACAGCGTGCACACGCTCGTACAGTGCAGGCTGCACATGTACTGTACACACAGGGGCACACATCATGCGTAGGCCTGCTAATGCATACAGCAGAGTGGATGGACGAGCGCAGGGGAAGAGAAGCAAAAGGCTTCGGGCCTGGAAACAGACCGAGGATCAGAGGATGCTGTAATGTCACACAGTGTTAAGAGAGCATGTGTGTGCTCATGTATGCATGCACGGGTTTGTGCAGTGATGGTTAAGTAGAGCACTGTGACCTTCACGAGAAAGGCTTGACATTGGACTTCATCTGATTTTGATTCAGTGCACATTCTGTAGACGCAGGCAGCAGAGCCGCAAAGTCGATATCCTGCATTAGCATAAATATTCTTGCTCAGGGATCAACTGTCGGTAATTTGTTTACCATGTCAGAGACAAAATATGGTGATGCCTTAAAAGCACGCCCACTCCCACACAGGAAGCCGTGTGAAGTCCGATGAATGTCCTCAAGTGATGTCACATGAGTCAGTGTCAGTTGCGTCCGCAGACCCGCTCCTCATCTCCGCTCGAGGCTACGTTAGCTGCTACTAGCGTAACTCACCCGCAACTGAACTGCTTTGATAAGATAACGGAATAAAAAAAAAAACAGTACCAGTGGTTCTGCCTTTTTTTTAACTGTCCATCATTAGTCTGATATCAGATTCAATGCATGTCCAGTTCTATAGCCTGAATAAAGGTAGTTTGTTGTTTCAGCCTTTCAAACACCTTTCCTGTGGAGACCTAGCCCTAACAATAAACCTCAAGTGTTTTCCTTGGCAGCCACAGAGCATTTAGTGACAAAACAAACCTCTACAATAGCCCAAATACCAGAATCCCTCTCAGGATTACCCCCAATGTTCCCCTCTGAAGAACAGCTGTCCCTGGAAGTACGGGATCTAGAGTTTCCAAACAGGTAAGGCGAGGCGCAGGTTTCCCACAAGTTCACATACACTCACTGGCCACTTTAGGCACACCTGTGTGAAGAAATGCAATCCCAATACAACAGCCCACAGAGGCATGTCTAATATTTTGTCCGCCCCATCTACATACATCTACGCACTTACTACCAATTGCACGTAAAAGCACCACTATAGCAGACCTTGTGCTCAACCTGCACTGTGTTTTTATGCAGGGACCACCCAGATAAATGCTACACAAGGGAAACACTGCAGGCATTTCTAAACCAATTCATCCGCCACCTCTTAAAACCTGATTGCACACCTCAGGCTGCTGCACGTGCAGTCCCTGTCCCTGACCACTCTTTCTAATGAGTTTCATGTCTGACATTGTTAAACGGTGCCTGCCGAGGATCGAGTGATTGACCCAAAAGAGCCAACAAAGCCAGTGAGCCCTCACCAGGCAGCCACCACCCTCACTATTGTAAACACATCTGGTGGGCACTGGTAAGAAGAAAAAAAACAACTATCAAGGGAAAACAAGGAATATCCAAATAGAACAATGTGTCCTTTTATTTGTGCGCACGCTGGCTGAATGATAATCCCAACAACTGCAGTTACAGCTGCTGAATATTCATCGTTTTTGACCTTACACGGGACAAAAGATGACAGAAACATCTGCTGTCAGAATAATCCTGTACACAACATCTTGTGTATGTGTAGTTTCAACTGATACGGTCCAAAAATAAACCCAGCCAACAGCGAAAGTGACCTGAAACACGCCTGAACATCCTGCTCCAAAAACACAGCTCGAACAAGACCACATCTTACGGACGCTTCTCCACATCTCCTCTGGAGCGTGCTCCACTTTCCTCCTGACTCTGACCTCCTGGTGATAGTGCAGTTAAAGGTGACTGCCACTCAGCTGAAAGTCCCACAAAGCGACAGCTGGGTCAGCGTTCGTTTGCATGTAGACCACCCTGCCACGGCTGAAGAGCGAATGTAAGAGTGTAATTCGGCTTGTCATAGCAGTGTACCGCCTGGAGCTACTGCGGTGGCAATCAATGGGAGACTGACTTTGTTGACTAATGTTGTTTGTATGAATGCGTGAATTGTTGCAGGGTACTTTCAATGACCATCAACAGCATTTTCATTTAAAACTCCACCAATTTTGCAGGTGAAGTTGGGTTTATTCACCATGAAGCCTGTGAAAACAGTATTTCTCCTGTGGCTCTGAAGGGAGCTTCAGAGTCTGAAAAAACAACCCACATGATGTCATCATTACAGAAAGCCTGAAAACTGGAGGTGTGGAGAGTGAAAGAAGAGGTCATTCAGGAGGCAGTGAGTTCATTTTTCCCATAGATTACGTTACCTGACTCACAGCTGGAGCGCTCCTTTCCCTCGGATCGGCATGAAACTCTTCTGTTTGAGTCAACAGTCCAAAAGATGTGATTGAATGTGCATTTCAGCAAGACACAGCCAATCACAGGGCTTAAAACTCTGTCACATGCGCAGCTAATGGTGAAAAAACAGCCCTGTTCTGTCACTCTCGACCTCTGCTGCCTGTTGACCTGTTGTAAGATAATACTGAGGCAGAGTCAGAGACGGGGCGACTGAAGCTTCTGTCGCTGCTTTCAATTTTGGGGAGTAATAAAGATGCTATCTTTGCCTCTGGAGAATCTACAGTGCAAACACAAAACCTGCTCTCTAGAGCCAAGGTTTGGTTTGTCCATTCTGGGCTACTGTAGAAACATGGCAGTGCAACATGGTGGACTCCTGCTCCCTCTGTACACATAAAGGGCTCAATCTGAGATAACAAAAACACCATTTTCACACATATCTACACTAATGAACACAATTATAAATATTCTATTCTATTTTTCCATATTCTGTTAACAGATCCTCCTACATCTTACACATTAGTCCTTTAACTGTCATGTGAATAGCGTGAATAATGAAATTCACTTTTCTCTGAAGACCTATTCTGTGATTATTTCAATAATGGATGCGAGCAAACTAGAGAAAAAAGCACGACTCCATTGTACAAAGGCGAAAAAGAAACCTCACAGCTTCACACTTCACTCTCAGATAGCACACAATTATTTTACAAGAGCTCAGCCAATTGATGAAAAGATGAAAACTGCCTTCAAACTAAAGCCTTGGTTTAGAGACACAGTGGTCGGTGCAGGATTAGTCTGCAAAGCAAAAATGAAAGCAGAATCTTTAATTTCGTGTCTCCTTCTTTTCATACAGTTAGATTTCTCCCTGTGCGTGGGAACAAAAACACCAGACATGATGGAAAAAAGTAACGTCAGCGAATGCAACACTAGCGATCTGTGATGTTATCTTTCATACCTAACTAGTTACAAAACAACAGAGAGGACGTCTTCAGGTTTCAGCAGCAGATTTGTCTGTCAGTTAATATTCCGTCTTCTTGGCCAGGATAAATCACAGACCTATTCATTCTCACAGGATCCTTTCCAGGAATCTGTGTACATTATCACACCGCTCTCAGGGAGGCAGATATGTGACCTCATTTCTCTGTTCTCCTGAGGCTTTACAGCAGCAGGGATGATGAATGTTTACATTACTATACCTCCAGATCTAGGCCAGGAGGTGTACTCTAAAAATCATATTAGATATAAGCCGCATACGTTCTTCAGCAGCACGCGCAGAAAGAAGCAAGCACGTGGCGTTTCATGCAAAATCCTTAGGTCTGCCTTTTAATGTCAATCTATTTGCTTTCAATCTGCTTTAGTGGACTTTCCACATGTGCCAAAAGCCTGATTCTATAGCTTGTAGCTAGCTAAGAGGAGAAATGGATTATCAGCGGCTGTACAAGCCCTGTGATTGGCTGACAGCTTCTGTTGTCATGGTTTTCATCCCTACAGATGGCCATGGTTTCCGTGGCAATGGCAGCGGGATCAGCATCGGCAGCATCACAGGGAAGAATATGCAAAATAGACCGGGAGCATCTCTACATCATCACTTCTCTGTAACCTTGTCGGACACAGGGGGACGAGAGGTGCGAACGCTGCCCTCCAAAAACAAGGGGGGGTCCTATTTTTAAAAAGCTGCTTAGATTTGAGGAGGAAGGAAAAAAAACTGCATGTCCTAAAAGCAGAAAAAGACCTTAAAAAATCTACAGAGGTGACAAAGTGCTCAAACACAAACAAATCCAGTGTTTCTGGCTTTTGTTCGCCTTTTGTTCCCTCAGAGATCACCGGGGTCAGTACAGCGGGTATAAGCTCCTCTCTCGCCCCAGAACGACAGTCCCATCTGTCAGCCAACCTCCCCGGGACCTTTCACATGCACATCAGCACAACTGGCCCTCTGCAGCACAGGGCACAAGCCTCCCACAGCCTTTCGACTATACATGCATGATCATAATGCAGCCAGTAAAACAGTAAGATCACACGCAAGCTAACACTGTTCATCTGCTGTGGCTACCACTGAACCTCAATAACACCACAACAGCGCATCCAAATCAGTCTTAAACTTAACTTCACAAATTTTTGCATGTTGCCAACATCAACAAAACTCAGTGGTCGCTACCTGTTTCTAATTAATTCCAGCAAAGTCACAGAAATGCGAAGATCGTGGAAGATCAGAGTGACCTACCTGATAAATAAATCCTTTATTGTGGTCCACCGAGAGCATGCTTCCTGTAAGGTCGGGGCAGGATGCCCGCTAACTCCCCTTGTGCTTGCGGCAATGGTAAGACGAGAGGCTAAGGCTCAGGGCCTGAGCCCCACTCTGGACTCAGAGTGTGTGTTTGTGATTGTGTATGAGATTCAGAGAATAGCAGACAAAGACAGAGTCAGCTCCTCTGCTGGGCTATCAGTCAAACCCTCTCCTCTCCTCAGCCGCTCTCCTCAGCCGCTCTTCCCATGCTGGAATATGGCAGCAGCCTCACTCCGAAAAGCCCCGTGAACACAACATAAAAACAAAAGCAGGGAGCTCAGCACAGCTCCAACTCTGCCTCTGCCTCTGCCTCCAACGGCTTTCATCCAGGGTAGCATCAAATGTTTCTGACAAGCGTCCATCCGCCAATCCCCCCAGAGAGATTAGCGCTCTGACATCACCGATGCTGTGCCGTGCACAGTTCTGCTCTGCTGAGCCTCCAAGCTCTGTTACCTAAGAGAAGCCTTAGGTCGCAGGGAGTCAAACAGCACCATCTTGCACAAGGGGCTTCACACAGTCCCGGTACAGCTCACAGCTACACATGCCGTGGTCACTGCACACCTCAAGCAGAAGAAGCACTGAGCAGGGCTGGCGTTGCAGTCTGACTGCATACAGCATGTGCATCTTTAAGTGCATGTGTCTGTGTGTCTGCACAACCTACCTGAGGCAAAGAAGCTGCTCTCTGGCTGGAGTGCATTGTCAGCGAAACTGTGATCGAGACATGGTGTGCTAGAAACAGATCCGGAGGAACAAGCAACTATTTTTGCTGCACTGCCTGAGATGCCTGTCAAATTACCATAATGCTGCCTTTGTGCTTTATGTCAACTGATATTTCTTGAAGTTTCAAGAGCAAAGATGACATGTGATGCTCACATGACACAGCAGAATCACACTTAACACTGCACAATCTCGTTTTCTACATGCCTCTCTCCTCATCTTACCATCTGTCTCTCATGTTCTCCGTGCAGCTCTGTGCCCTCTTCTTCTACGCACCTCCATGCCCTCTTCATCCTCCTCTCCACTGACACTGCTATAATTAACCATGGAAAGCAGCACAGCCGGTCCAGGCTCCTAGCTGCGGTGGGGAGGCTTCCTGCCTGCCTGCCAGTTTTGCACAGTTGGATCACCAAATCAAACAGAGATTTCACACTGATCCAAGAACACCACGCTCAAAAGAACAAGCCCGGGCAACTCCAGCAGACTTCCTCCGTCTGTTCTCACTGATCTTCTCCAACCTGACCAATCATCCAGCACCTAACTGGACAGCCTGGCAGACAGCCTGCTGTTATGTCAGGGTCGTAATTAGGACCACGCCAGTCAAATCCAAGTCAAATCCAAGACCAGGTCCACTTGAGTTCCTGTCAAGAAGTGCTTGACAGGGTTTCAAGACCAGCAAAGGGATTTAGCTCCGTAACCTTCACTGCGCAACAAATTATACCACAGCCACAAAAAATACAGTCATGTACAGAGACAGTTCAAAGAGTCTCCAGTTCAATCACTGAGTTTCAACGCTCGAAGGACATCAATCTGCAAGCTCACCATAGCAATGTTAATGATGCTTAATGCTTTGCCAGCTGATCCACAGGCTACACAAGCGACGGTTAAACAGACTCCATCAACCAAAAGACACTTCCTCCCTTCCCTTTCCCTTGATGAGTGGCAGCAGCTCAGAATGGAGTCAAATAAAGGATATGTCTATGCGTTGTCCATTATTCTGCTATTCTGGGACACCTTGTTGTGCTAATGCACAAGATACTGACTAATCAATCAGTGCTTGGGAGTTTGTGGAGTCCAGGGCAGTCCCCTACACTCTTCATACCGGTGGAAAATTAGACAAAACATGAATAAAATTACACATTTTTAAAACTGTTTTAGAGCAGCAGGAATGTTTCGATGAATCCAACAGTGGTGCAAACAAGTCCAAGTCACAAAAGCAACCAAAGAAACCTGCCAGCACCACTGAAGCTCACTAATTAACTCACTAACACTATTACTTGGCTGGTAACTTCCAGAAGATTGTCTGCGGTCCAGCTAACAGGCTACTGGACATTTAGCTAGTTTCATATTTAGCATATAGGCAGGAGAGTGGCATAAATCTCCTCATTTAACTCCCTGTAAGAAAGCAAAGTTGGCATTTCCCAAAACCTTACACTATTTCTTCAAGATCATTTGAATGTCACAGCGCTGAAACTGTCTCATCTGGGGTTTCACCACCTTTTTCTGGTTAAAATGAGTCCACAAAGTGTCATATTTCATCTATTATAAAAACACTTGTTTCATATTGTTTAGATGTATTCAAACACTGAGATTTGAGATCATATATTTATGACATTTGGGAGCGTCATGGTACCGTCAGCTGGAGCCAATTTTTGCTTTGACAATAAATCCATAACTCAGGTATCACACAGCACAGGTGATAAATATCCCTGTGTCCTCACAATAAGTACGAATACGGAAGTCCGAAATTCGGGGAAGCTTCACAGTTTGGCCCGTGGCAGCCGCTTTGTGCTCAGCCTTGTCCTCAGTCTGGCTCACAGCCCACAGTTGCATAAGCAATATTTTGTCAGAACAGATGACATGGATGCATCAAAACTCTTCTCTACGGCCGGCTCGATTGTCTGCTTCCACTCACATCCTGTGAGCTCTTCAAAGCCATTACCCTTAATTCCCATTATCTATTATTATTTATTTACCCAGCATGTTCCCAGCCTTGCGTGGCTGCCAGATGCATTGTGACATGTGTGACAATTGTGATCTAAAAATACATGACATCTGCTAGAAAAGCTGGCCAATCAAAGATATAAACCAAATACAGATGTGCATTATTACTGTAGATTATAGGTTACAGACAAGATGGATTAAGAACCAAATCTGATCACACTTCTGCCGTCAGGAAAACAGAAAGCGTGCCTGATAATCTGCCAATATTTTCCTTTTCTAACTTTGAATTACTTCCTCAGTGGTGGAAGAAGTGCTTAGATCCTTTATTTAAGTAAAAGTCTAATACAACTATGCAACAAGTTACAGAGCTGCATTCAACACAATGTATCTGAAATATCAAAAGTGAACGCACTTATTTTGCAGTAAATGTCAGGATTGATGGGTCTGTTATTCTTTTATACATATGTCAT
Source organism: Chaetodon trifasciatus (assembly GCA_037975065.1). Classification (NCBI taxonomy): domain Eukaryota; kingdom Metazoa; phylum Chordata; class Actinopteri; order Chaetodontiformes; family Chaetodontidae; genus Chaetodon; species Chaetodon trifasciatus. Next base: position 1,084,239 of record JBBMOE010000059.1, read on the forward strand.
TATTAGATAGTAAATATAGATGCATCTTGAGGTGCAGCTAGTTTGAACTACTTTATGTCCAGTTGTGCCTCTCCAAAGGGGTCAAAAGTTGCATAAATTTGGTGTTATTTTTGGCATTTTTCTCTAATTGTTGAACAGTCACTGAAATGAAACCATGGGAGATATTTAGAGGGGTCATAAGCCAAAAAGGCTGGGGACCACTGACTTAATCTGACTGATTGAAACACACTACTGCCACATTATCACCTCTAAAGTTCATACGGCAAACTTATGAGCAAACATTTCAGACACTGGGCAACATTCACAGGATTTGAAAGTACCAATATTTCCTTTTGTCTCTGTTTTGGTTTCCTGAAGGAAACATCTGGCTTTTTATGGCTGTTAAACGCTCCCATTCCCATCATTTGACATGTTGGGAGTGAGAACAGGTTGTCTATAGCAGTCTCAGACTATCCCGCCTATTGAAAAATGACGCTAGAGTGCATTAAAAAGTGACACCATGGGTCCTGTGACGAGCTGGTACTGTGGATACTTTTAGGATTTTAGCAGAATGAAGCTGCTGGAAACAACGCTGATGGAGGCAGCCAAAGCCAAAACAATGAGCTGAAAGAAGCTAAAGCTTTCTGTGGAGCTGAGGGGAACTGCAGAGTTTCTGTTGTCACTATGAGAGACAGCTTTTACACAAAGAAAGTCATGTGATTCATTAATCTATTATCGTGTGTTTTCTGCGTAAAGATCTGCAAAGTAACTGTGACGTAGAAGCATACAGTAGCAGGGCACACTCAATTAAGCACAAATACCTCAAATGTAATGAATTACTTTCACCACTGCTTCTTAAAGCTCTTTACTGACTTGCTTTCACATAACAGTCAGCACATTTCTTGTGACCTCCTTTTCATTATTCTGGCCTTGACCTTTAAATTTTCTTATTTTATTACGTCTTGCTATTGATTTTCAGATCACATCCTTGTGTTTTTAAACCAGTCCGTAACAAGTGCGTTAAATTGAGTTGTCACTGATATTACTGAGCAGATCAATAGGACATTTTTGCAGGGCTGATGAAGCGAATGAGAGATGTACTCACCACATCTTTATTCTCTTGGGAACTTTGCTCCTGCAAGTCAAAGAACATCAAGAAATCAATCAACAGGACAAAAGCAAGACGTGGATTCTTCACTGTCACACCAGACGCTCTTAACTTGTGCCACTGAGAGACGGGGCATTAGCAATGATGCATTCACATACAGCCCTTCCTGCTGTAAATTAAACATACTCTCATGCTTGACCTTGAGAACCCGGTAACTTGGTAGAACGGGGTAGTTTTGGTTGTGTGAGGAGCCCCCGAGATCCTCGCCATGCTAACACCTCACATACCCGTACACATCCTGGAGAAACCATGACAACGCATTTGCTTGCCGTGTAGGCGGAGGGACAGGGGAAGCAGCAATGAGCTACAACAACAGGAGAAGCAAGCACACTGCATTGAGACTGCAGGGGAAACAGAAGCGACATCCCACGCCACATCAGGCTTCACTGGAAGCTCTGGAAAACCAAGTCCTCATGTAACACGTCCACAAATAGAACAAAACAAGGAGGGTATTGATTTGCCTCCGGAGCAACTGTTGCTTTTAAACATGGTGGCACAAAGCAGGCACATTTCATCTCTCCTCTGGCATTTCCTTCTTCTTCTTCTTCTTCTTCTTGGTACAGGCTCACCTGAAAGCCAATGAGGGGGGGCTGACCTGCAGAAGGAGGCTCTGTCTTCAACGTACTGCATTTGAGACATACTCAGTTGGGATTCTGCCATTGGGCTCTGACCTGAGGGGGACACACATTGGACCTGTTTGGTTCCTCTCTTGCTCCAGGATCATCCTGATCCCACTCTGGAGAGGATACGTGAGGGGAGGGATAACCACTCACATGTGACACAATCTGACGACTGAATTTATGCTAATGTGTACAAATAGGCTATATTGGTTATGAATAATAATTCAGTGAGCTTGTTCCATCCAGCTGATGAGACATACACCTCCCTCTGTCTCCTCACTGTTAGGATCAAACACTTGGTGCTCTCATCTCAGCACTGTATGCTTAAAGCAACAGCTTGGCACAAAACTGGTAATCCGATAATTTGTCTGAGAGGCAACATATCATGGATCCTTCCCATGCAGACAGGACGGTGCCACTGATTAACTGTAGCTGCTGTGTAACATCGCATCAACCTGTACAGTGCATCACAAATGCCTTCTGTTTGAAGGTGTGGGCGTTTGTAGTGACAGAGATGCAGAATTCGCTCAAATATGAATTGTGTACACGGTGAAAACATCAGTTGTGTCAATTTGTGGTGCGCAACATCCACGTTTGTCATGATATGCAGGCGGCACGACCAGCAAAGCAGTCAAAATATGGCTCATTTTGATTTACAAAGGGATTGAATGTGAATACACTGATGGGACGTTTCATTACAACTGTGCCTGTTTTATTCTAAAGGGAAATTACATAAGCTGATGACCAACAACCCATTCAGCTTTGTCTAATATGCAGAGCTACAGTACACGAAACTGGACATAAACACAACAATAGCGTGTCTGGTTAGGCTTACCGTTGGTAAGAGCGGCTCCATTTGAGCTCCTTGATCCGTGATGTCCATCTTTTCTTCTCCTTGGCTTCACAATAGACAAGTCGTGATGCGCTGCTGCGCTTCTGTCAAACGCTGCTTGAAGACGAGGTTGGCTTTTGTGATTTCTCTTTTTTTTCTTTTCTCCCCCTCTCACATTCACCGGCCGGGTTTTCTCAAATGGAGGTGGCACAGCATTCCCGTCCTGCCCTACATAATTTACGCATGAAGGAGGGAGGTAGTGCTTCCCATTACACGCGTTTCAGCCCTGGACGCGCTGATGATGAGGCGCACAGGCGAGACGCGCTGTGCGCACATTTTCACCCTGAAATTCGTTTGTGAGGACTAATCCTCCATACGTGCGTGTTTCTTGCCACACAAACAGGTTTTATATGTGGAGATATTTTAGTCTAAATGACAGCCGGCGCTTGTTTATCACCCAATTGTGAATGTAAAACGTCTCATCCATGAGGTATCACCATGATATCACACTCTTATGGGCAACAATTCAAACAGTACTGCTATAGCATCTCTGTGTCATTTCTCCTGCAGAGGTCAGAGCCCTCTTGGCAGTGAAATCCATTTTAAAGGCAGCAGCAACAATCACACTCGTGTTGCAATGCCTTCCGAGTGGAGACAGTGTGTCCTGTTCGAGGGACACACACAGGCCCTCTGTCAGAACAGGTCGAAAACAGCCGCAGCCATCTGCACTCGCCCCAGATATAAATCATTGTGTATTAAATGATCGTGGAGGAGGGGAAAGCACCATGCAGCAATGCACTGACCACCCCAGTATTTGTTGTAGCTGCAGCACGCGATGCTGCACCGGCATCAGCATCCAGATTACACAAGCACGCCGCTGCAGTGAAGTTTATCCACTGGCGCCCTCCTGTGGTGAAACGTACGAAACGTCAATTAGACTGAGCTCAATTAGCGCTGCCGCACAGCAAATAGCTTTGGCTGGGAAATCATTAAAATCTGATTTACTCACAGTGCAATTGTGTTATCTCAGTTCAGAGGAATGCTGTTTAATGCTGTTACATGAATGTCCTCCCAGAGAAGACAAGATGCTGCGACATGACTGCGTTATTGGATTAAAGATGCACGCAGCGTTTAATAATAAAAAGTTGATTATAGTATGATTACGGACAGGCAAGCCAAGTGCAGGGATTCTCAGGATGAGGCACAGAGCCTCACCCTGGGTCCCTGACAGGCTTTCAGAGTGTCCCATAGCAATCTGACAAGCGATTTAATCAGCAGCTCTCACTTCATTCAGCTCTGTAAAGGATAACATGGGTTATTAATTAGCTTAATTAGCTCACTTTCGCAGTCTATCTGGACCACGCCGCAGCTACCAACTGGCATCCTTTTCTCAGATGGGACTCTGCGGTGCACACAGCCATAACAACATAGTTTAATAGTCAAAAACTTTTTCGGGGACCTGGGTCCGTCCACCTGGCACCAACACCTTGGGAGAGAAGTCAGGATGTTGTTGTTGATCCGGATCCGGATCCGCCCAGCCAGGCGTCACAGCACCGACAAGATGGCCGAGAGTACGGGACGAAAGTGAGGGAGGAAACAAAAACACTGGCGAGCTATCCTTGCCGCGGATGCCAGATCTGTAGGGCCGCCGAAGACTGGTTAAAGCAAAGATAAAAGCTCGGTAATCGGTTTGTTCCAGACTCCGTTCTTGGGGTGACATTTGCGGTATGCAGACAAATTGTGCTCCGAGCCAGCTCGCTGACGGAACGTTGGTCAGGTTGTCTGCGTTGGCTAGCTAGCTAGCGAGCTAACCATGTTAGCTAGCTGACAACACCGTTAGCGAGAGAATACGCTTTCAGAAAGTGACAGTGAGGTAATTTTACAATAAACAGTTGCTGCTACTTCTTCGTCTCTTTCGTTGCAACAGTAACCCCCCCCGAGTGGAAAAAAAAATCTGACTTAGCGCACCGGTTAACGCTTAGCCAGCTGGTTAGCAAACTAACATTGCGGATTTCTTGTTTGCAGCTTCAGAGTTAGCATTAACCAACGTCTGTTAGCTTGCTCAGCTGTTTTGGATGACTTGGGGTTGTTCCGACACAGGGGAGGTACACCAGCGTGTGTGGAAGGACGTTTTTCTCTCCACATAAAAGTACCTGAAGGGTTCTCGGCAGGCCCGCGCAGCCAGGTGTCCTGGAGGATTGCTAACACTGACGGCACCACAGCCGGGACTGTAAACACAGGTCAAGCCGAGGAGAGCTCTGCGTTGTCGCACGAGGCGCAGACCCAGTCAGCATCACTATGGCCCATTCTCCAGTTCAGGGCAACCTGCCGGGGATGCAGGTAAGCCAAATGTCTTTTGAGTTTGTTCCGCAGTAAGTAGTTGAGGTCACTGCAGAACAAAATGTACACTCTCTGACTCCCTGCTGTGGGTTTGTGCAGCGCACACCTTTCCAACTCAAGTGTGAAATCTCATCCTCTTGCGATCGGAAGTCGGACATATTTCAAAGATCATGATGCACCGAAGTGTTACAGAATGAAACGCATCTCAGGCGTGTAGCTGATGTCACAGTCTACTGAAAGACCGCCAGGCAGCATGGCAGAAAGTTCATTTACATCTCTGCTATGTCGTCATATTAGTTTACTGTCACGCCGTCAGCCCCTGAACGCAACATCTTTGCAACAGTAACACATGCACTGAACACAAAATTCCGATATTCTAGCTATAACTTGAAAGCGGTAGAGCTCTCTGGGTCCCTGTACAAAGACAGCATTATGCACACATGAGCCTTGTTCTTGCCTCTGCTGCTATCTTTAGGATTTTGCCTATAGGGGATAATTGTGTTGGGTAGATAACCAGTGGAGATAACTGCTCCTGATGTAAACTGCCTCATGCACCAGATTACATTCCCTGTGCGGGCTTGTTAGCGGATATCTCTGGTTTGGTTTGCATGCAGATTCAGAATCTGGGGGAGGATGCATCAGAGGCAGATGAACTGCTGGGATTTTGGCACCATTAAAGGCTCCAGTCCATTTAGAGCACAATAACTCATGCTACACTGTGAAGACGGTATTTGGTGCCAGTCCCAGCGATTGTTCTTAAATTAACCTGCAGGACACAGAGGCAAGTGCAATCAAAGTTTGAGCTTGACGGTTGAATCTGTTTTAGCAATATTTTCACATTTCATAGACTCATTTAATGCATGTCTGAATGTACTAGTGGAAGCTGTAAATCAGGCAGCAAAAGCCCACATTTGCCTGCAGTTTGACTTGAAACTCATGATCCAGTTTGACCCCTTATTCCCAAACAAAGCATCTTATTGTTAATAAAATATTACTTATCCGTTTATCGCTTCTTAATCCGCTCTGCACCACACTTTGAATCAGCGGGATCACTGTTTAGTTTCTTGAGTAAATCTCTTTCATGGCACCAAAATGATCTCCTTTGGTGACATAAGGATCCCTTCTGGCGTAAGGCAGCTGTTTTCATTTTTAGCTATCTCAGAACGGGCACGTTGACCCTTTCTCTGCTCCGAAAAGGTCATAAAAGGAAGTTGTTTTTGTCGGTGCCTGCTGTTGTGTTTCCCACATAACAGCCTCTGGAGAGTAAAGTCATTGTAGTTCACATCTCGCTGTGTTCAAGTAGGTTTTTTCTCCTCCATGCATCACTCAGATACTACAGTGTGCTACCCCAGAAAAGTTGGAAACAGGATTTACTGTATTCACTCAACACATTTTTCAGCTTTTTTCTGCTCTAATAAACACTTCAAATGTCCACCGAAGACACTTTGAAGTCATACGACAGCACTGCATTTGTCTCTCCCGGTCTTCTGGGCTCAAGAGGAGTTATAATTGTGTCTCAGAGTTCCAACGGTCCTTTTTGGCTGTACAGCTAATAGGATGTTAGAGATGTTTCATCATTGCATCCCAGCACAAACTGGCTCATTTACAGTCCCACCACGTGATCTGTCCCAAACCACGAAAATCAGGAAAGAGGGGGTCAGTAGAGGTGACATACAGGGCCTTTTGAGTCAAGTCTGTCCCTGTCAGGTCAGGTGTCAAATGCTTACCTGCATGAGGATATACATGAGGTTCTCTGCAGGGATCACCGATTCAGAATGAATGCATTTCATTTATAATCTTCATCGTCTAAACAAGAAAAGTATTAAGAAGTGATAACCAATGCGATGCCGTCCTTACCCCCCCCCCATCACCTTTGGAGGCCTGCTATTGGCCGAGTCAGTGGTTGAAGGCGGGCACTGTGGTTAGACATAATTGTAGTTCTTATTTTAAAATGCTGACGACTCACCGCACTCGACACAGAAGAGTCGCTCCAGGACTCTGTTAAAAGTTTCTTTTAGCTTCTTTATGGAAACCCTGAAAAAGCCTTTTTTACTTTGACTCATGAGTAAAAGTTTCAGACCATATTTGCACAAATGGATTCAAGTTCAGAGTCAACAGCAGAGCTGCAGTCATTTTTCAAGCAAAAAAAACGCCTAAAATTGCTGCTGTAGCCACTCAGATTTTGAGATTTTATCTACTCTTGTCTGTTATTTTATTGTAAAATTGAATATCTTTGATTTTTGGCTTCTTGTTTGGACAAAACAAGACATTTGAAGACGTGCCGTTGGATGCTGAGAAGCTGTTTTATGACCTTTCACAGCCCAGTCGATTAATGGAGAAGAGAAGGGGCAGGCAATGAACCCCAGGGGTGCAGCATGGTACTGAGAGGACTAAACGTGTTATTTTAGTAGCATATTTTGTGTAATTTAAATTCTTTTTAACATGCATCTTGTCCAATTGTTGCACTCTTTCCCTTTCATTCTCCTGTGTCTCTCTGTGTACACAAACACAAGGTGTTGCAATGAATGAATTAATTTATCCTGTAAGAATGGCACCCTGCTGGTGTTTCCTATTTACTCCCCAACATTCAGTTCTTTTCAAACATTCCTTTTTCTTTCTTTATTTTAAATCCGCCTCCCCTTCCCCCCCTCCCGCTTTGTTCCCCCTCCCGTCACCGGCAGAATGCCAAAGCTGACCCGGAGGAGCTGTTCACCAAGCTGGAGCGCATTGGCAAAGGTTCGTTTGGCGAGGTGTTCAAAGGCATCGACAATCGCACCCAGAAAGTGGTGGCCATCAAGATCATAGACCTGGAGGAGGCGGAGGACGAGATCGAAGACATCCAGCAGGAGATCACAGTGCTGAGCCAGTGTGATAGCCCCTTTGTCACCAAGTACTACGGCTCATACCTGAAGGTTTGTTTCACACATGCTGACACAGGACACGGCTCTAGTCCACATAATGTGCATCAATAGTTCAGTATTTTTGCATCCGTCCCCCATAAATCAAACCTCCGTGTGAGCAAATGGAATGAGACATAAAAGGATTTCTCTTCCTCTACCCGCTTCTTCCCTGAATAATCCTAAATTAAAAAGGGATTAGCCTCAGACGCCTTCAGACACCCACCAAGCCCTTATTAGTGTCATCATGACTTGTTTAGGAAGGCACCTGGCTCTCGACATCTCTGAATAAGTCACTAACTTCCTTCACAACCCGGCAGTGAAATGCACTAAACGACCGCTGTCTGTCTCTGTCTCCACTCTTCCAGGACACTAAGTTATGGATCATCATGGAGTATTTAGGAGGAGGCTCCGCGTTAGATTTGGTAAGTGATTCCTGCTTCATGTTTGTGTTGCACTTAGCTCTGCACTGTCTCCCAGATCACCCAAAAAGACTATAAAACATCAATATAATTGCTTTGTGGAGGTGGTAAACACTTCCTACCAACCTCCAAGATGCTGTGAAATAAACAGAAGTTAGACTGATAAATACACTGCTCTCTGAAGCTGACGATGATGACGATGTTTTGAATGATCCCTCGGATTGAATTCTTACCTTTTGCACACCCCGATGCTGCTGATTTGGTTTGAGGGCCAAGAACTCTGATCTCCTCCTCCCGTCTCTGGCCAAAAAGAAAGACAGAGTTACTCCAGATAATCCACAGACATGACTCTGAGCTGTTTTGTTGCCTGGAGATGCAGTTGGCACGCATATTCAAGAGTAAGAAGGAAAACTGTTCACACCAAGGTTGTGAATAACCATGCTGACATTCATCCAGATCTTGGCAAATCACACCAAAACCATCTTAATGCCGTGTTAGCGATGTGTGTGAATGGCAAAATACATTTTATGCTTCAGGTTTGAGAGCCTCCAGCTCATTCCTACTGAAGATATAAACCTTTAAAAACAGCTCACACACATAGTTTCATGTAAAAAAAAAAAAAAAAAAAAAAAAAAGGCCAAATGATTTCCTAAAACAGCTGGCCACTGTAGTTTTTATCAAACGTTTCTCTAACTGGAGGAAATAGTGCATTTGTAGGGGACTATTTTTAGCTGAGCTTAATCCACATTTGGTGCTCTAGTGAGTATTTCTGGCAGCAGGACGGTGTGTGTGGGATTGAGTCAAAATAAACTGCTGTGTGTGTTCGTGGTAGTGAGGGAACATGTCACCCGGTCCAACAGCGTGGCTCATGCGCGTGTTTTTAATAGTTTTTAGACAGTAATGGAGCACTGTGGTGCAGAGGATTCACATATCAGGCTTTGCTTCCTCACATAATACTTGAAAGCAGGAAGCATCGACCACCAGCCGTGTGAACTAATGTAATGTTAGGTGCACTGCTCCTTTAATCTGGATCAGAGTTGTGTTTTTAGCTTTGCATAAGTTCCTCATTGCTGTCCCTCTCCTGTCAGCCCTGTTGGAACAAATTATCCCGAGGCTCAGCCGACACCCACGGCTCACGGTCTTTGTTTCTCTTCTAAAGATGGAGCCTGGAGCTCTGGACGAGACCCAGATCGCCACAATCCTGAGAGAGATCCTCAAGGGCCTGGAGTATCTCCACTCTGAGAAGAAGATCCACAGGGATATCAAAGGTAGCTGACAGACCGAGAGTGCTGCTATTAGAGGACGCAGGTTTCAGCATCAGCGAGCACACTTAAATATCACATGGCACCTTAATGGTATTGACGTCCTTTTATGGTTTCATTCAGTCTGTAGTTTGTGTTTCATCGGGGGATTGAGATGAACGCTGCGGCGGTTCGCTAAAAGGCTCCTGATCATTGTTCCCCCTCTGATTAAATAAATGGGTGACGCTGATGAATGGCATTGACAGAAGTGTCTGATGATGTGGCATTGGCTTCTCGCTCGGTGCGATCACGTCAACCTCCCATCTGTCCTCCCCTCCGCAGCTGCCAACGTGCTGCTGTCCGAGCAAGGAGAGGTGAAGCTGGCGGATTTCGGCGTGGCGGGACAGCTCACCGACACTCAGATCAAACGCAACACCTTCGTCGGCACGCCCTTCTGGATGGCGCCCGAGGTCATCAAACAGTCGGCGTATGACTCTAAGGTAAGACGGCGGGTTACATCTGCGCTGTGCACCATTACACTCGTCTCGCTGCATTGATTTGCATTTCTCTATCAGATCGCACTTTGGAACAGTGCTAACAAACACTGCTGTCAGACTGCAGCCTGCAGGGAACATCACGCTAACAGCAAAGTGACAGAAAGCAGGAAACTCTGGATATTTAAACTGCTACTACTTTAATAGGTACCCTGTGGAGTTTGATAGTATCAGTGCTTTGTTTGCACAGTGTTGTGCACGCAGCGGCGGAGTGTGTGACCACATGTGTGACACAGTGCACGCCCTCGCTGCTCAATTCACGCCGTTCTGCTGATCAACACTTGGTTGTTGTAATGAGCAAACAGAAGCAGCGAGCTTGTGGAAGCGGATGTAAACGACGCATGATCAGCGTGAGAAACACTGAGTGTAAACATTTGTTTGTTTACAAGAAAGCTACACTTTTTTTTCTCACTATGCAGAGAAAGTGGCAGTGCTGCGGGTGTAAAGTAACAGTACGCTTTAAATGAGGTCATCCATTTATACGATGAAGACACAGCGAGCAGGGCTGGTCATAGCAGCTTTTTTTAAACCACAGCAAACCGTCCTTTAACTCTCGACGGACAGCTGCGACCTGGAAGGTGAGGGTGGCATGACCAATCAAGTTGGTCGAGCTAATGCTGCCCATTAGAAGCTAATCTGTTAGAATGTTTACTGCCTGCTGCCCGCTCGTGTAAATACGATGTATGCTAAGTTTTCACCACGTCTCTCTGTGCGTTTCAGGCTGATATCTGGTCTCTGGGCATCACGGCCATCGAGCTGACGAAAGGCGAGCCGCCGCACTCAGAGCTCCACCCCATGAAGGTTTTATTCCTCATCCCAAAGAACAACCCGCCCACGCTGGAGGGCAACTACAGCAAACCGCTCAAGGAGTTTGTCGAGGCCTGTCTCAACAAAGAGCCCAGTTTTGTAAGGAGTTTTTTTTTTCATTTTTAAGGATCTTTCTGGTTGGTTTCTCCTTCCTGCGTCATGTGCTCATCTCTTCATTTCCACAGAGGCCAACTGCCAAAGAGCTGCTGAAGCATAAGCTGATTGTTCGCCATGCGAAAAAGACCTCCTACCTGACCGAGCTGGTGGACAAGTACAAGAGGTGGAAGGCAGAGCAGTCTAGAACCACAGAGTCCAGTTCTGATGAGTCTGACTCGTAAGTCTGATCCCATCCTCATCATGCCAGATGTGAGCTTTGTTTCCAGCAGAAATGCACCAGAGATTTCTGCCTGTCACTCACGTCGTCTTCGTGTTGCTTGTTTTGACTGCGTGTCATTGTGCCGGCAGCTGTTTTGACTCCTCTGAAGTAAATTTGACTCTGATCCGCTGTGCTGCTTTCCTCCCACATTTGTTATGATGAGCTTTAAGCACTTAAGTGTGACTTCATTACTCATCCTGATCAATGTTCAAAGCCTCCTTAATTTCCGCCCAACCAGAGAGCAGGATGGCCAGGCGTCGGGCGGGAATGACTTTGGCAGCGACGACTGGATCTTCACCATCCGGGAGAAGGACCCCAAGAAGCTGCAGAACGGGGAGGGACAGTCAGGGGCCGCAGACCAGGTGAGAGCGCCACAGCCTCAAAAACAGATTGTCCTCCACGCTGCGATTTCCTGTCTCAACTCTTTCTGTCTTTCCACAGACAAAAGACATTCCAAAGAGGCCTTATTCACAGAGCCTGGCCACAGTCATCTCTCCTGCATTAGCTGAGGTGAGGAGCTCTGTTCTAGGCTTATGTAGAGAAAATGTCTGGCCCTTCAGCTGATTTGCTTCTAACGAACGCTGGTGCCAATTACGCCCAGATAGGTCCTCCACTTCGATTAAACTGCTTTTCTCATCTTGTCTGTGTCTTATCGATCGAACCAAATGTCTGCCGCTTCGCCCTCCTCCTCGCTCCCAGCTCAAGGCGAGACAGGAGCAGGTGAACGGGAACCCCATGGTCCTGGATGAGCTGAGGGAGGCCATCCTGCTGGCCGAGGAGGCCTACCCCGGCATCTCCGATTCCCTGGTGGCTCACATGGTCCACAGGCTCCAGAGGTAACGTCTGCCTCTGGTTTTCTGCACAAACTAGACTTTAATCCAGAGTGTCAGCATTTTTCTTTCATGCAGCAGATGATAATAACGTGCTGTCCTTGTTTTCTGTTTTACAGTTTCTCCACAAGCAGGACATCCTCCTCCTCCCCCTAGTCATTGGCTCTCTGCCCCAGCCCTGCTCTCCCAGGCCCCCCACCCCCCCAACACCACAGCCACTTCAGAGGGTTAAAAGCCAGGGGTCAAGTCATTCAATACCAGCTGACCACATTTGACCTCCCGTGTTGGGGGGCGGGGCTAATGGAGCCTGTAAAAATGACTGAACTCCGACGCGGAGGATAGCAGAGAGACTCTGGAGAGCTTCTTTTAGCCACGTGTGAGAGGAGAAGCTCGGGGGCAGCAGAACCCGTCGAATCGGCTGTGAGGGGACAAGACTCGAGTCAGAGCAACAGCCGAGGCAGACTCTGGGCTCTGTACACACCAGACTTCTCCAGCCTCACACCGCCGAGTCTCCGTGTGGAATTTGCTCGACAAGGAGCTGAAATCCCCCCCCCACCCCCATCCCCAAAATCCAAGACAAGACTTCATTCCCCCTCTTAAATATCCCAGAACCTCTGAAAGCATGCTTGATGAACCTGCAGGGACATTATCTTAGTGTGCAAGCTGCGTGTGTGCGTGCCTGAATGCGCGACGTGTGTGTGTGTGTGGGCACCTGCGCGTATGTGCGTGTGTATGTGTGCGCACGTGTGCTCTCGCGTTATGTAAGACTCCCTGTTAAGGCAAATTGCAGCATTCTTAATGAAACCTCAGGTAAAGTGCTTTAAGTGGACTTTGTCCTCCGAGGCAGCGTGAGGAGGAGGAGGAGGAGGAGGAGGAGGAAGCTGATGTTACGATGCTGAAATCAAGCATTATTGTCTCCTGGGAATCAAACAGCAGGTCTGAGCTGTGTACACACAAGAAGGATGATGAGCAGCTTTGTGCACAGAGATCGGCCTTTGTGGCAAACTTGATGTGAGACGGTGTGTAATGTTCACACACACACATACACACAGAGCTCAAATGATGTCAGAGAAAAGCCGCATGCCACCCACACTGACAGGGACATGTGGGTATGAGACCACTCACCTTGATCAGGGGGTTTATTACACCAACATTGGCACTGGAATTGAAGACCTTGTTGAACCCTGTCTCTCTGTTGACCAACTCCAACTGGTAGAACTTCTTGTCATCCTATTAAAAAGACAACATGTTGAAGTGATGCTACACCCTCACTCCCTGNGGAGGAGGAGGAGGAGCAGCAGGGGGAGGAGGAGGGGGGTGGGTCGCCATGCTGTACATGATTACGAGTTGCGGGAAATTAATCACTGTGTACAAAATGGTCATGCGCATTTTGTAGATATTGATGATGTTTAAAAGTAGATATTTAAAGATTTCAAACGTTACTCCGACAGACAGACAGACAGACAGACAGAAAGAACAGAAAATGCCTTGCCTTTTCAAGATACACACCTCCACGTTCTGGCATTTCATCCAGAGGTTTAGTTTGTTTTCTTTTACTCGTCGGTGAGTGAAACTCAGTATTCATCCGCGTTTTCTTACTAAGTGACTGAGCTGCAATCTTACATTCAATCACCTGCTGAATCATCCAACTAACTATGATACTGAGCTTATTTTGTTTAGAGGCAGAAGCTTTTCCTTTGTTTTTGTAGTCGGGGGAGGGGGGGGACTCCTACCTGTGCTTATGTTTAAACAATTTAAGTCAGTTTTGAAATTGTTTAGGTCAAGGATGAAGGTAGATCTATGTCGACAGTGGCTCTTAAATAAAAATGTTGAGGACAGTTCAAAGGGGAACCACTGCGTACGGCTGATATCATGTGAAGTATTATTTCCTTGGCTTGTAATTTATCCTTTGCATTACTTAAAAGCTAAAGTGGAGTAACTGGCAAGGACCATCGTAGGCGATTGCGACACTCGCTCACGGCCAAACTGAAGCGCAGATCAGGACGAGCCAAGCCGCCGAGATCAACGCCAACCGTGTTTCCTCACTCCAGACATTTCTGTTCTCACTTCCACACCACGCTAGAAGTGCCATGTCCTCTTTCATGCTTTCACCAGATGTTTGTAGTATGATTTGCACCTTTGTTTGTTTTTTAATTTTCAGATTTTTTTTTTTTTGCACTTTGAGAGTGTCGAGTATTTAAAGAAACCTGTTAAGAGGGAAAAAAAGATGAAAAAAGTTGCTAATAGCCATGTTTTACTATATATGTTTACTTAAGAGTTCCAGAATTTACTACTGTGCTAATGCAGCAATAATGTTGAGGAGTTGCATCAAGTCGCACTTGTCAACACAGGGATTGAAAGAAATTAAGAAATATCTGATATTTTTATAACTGCAAAGAGTTAAGTATGGAAATATGGAATGCTTTATGGATATGGGCACCTGCCTCTGGCAAAAAAAATATCTATACCTTACAGAAAAACATATGCTACGGAAATAAAATGTGTACATTTGGTCTCCTTTATCATAGCTGACAGTTTATATTACTGTATATAATCTTTGCTTGTGTCATTTGAGGATTCCCAAGTTAAATGTAAGCTCCTTGTAAGCTTTCAAAGTGACATGAGAAATAAAGATCTAATGCTAACTGAGCAGTTTGCGTCGTGCACGGCTCATTTACTCCTGACACTGGCTTCCAGTAAGATATAGAATTGACTTAAAAGCACTACTGCTTTACATTATACATTAAGACATTAATATGTACGTAGCACACACACGTTACCATTTTTTACAATGTACGGAATAACCAACTATCAACCAAGTCCTGACCCAAACCACCCTCCCGTTAGCTAACTTAGCTCATATTAGCCATATGCTAGCAAACTACCAAATAGCTAACGTTAGCTAACAGTTCAACAGCTAACAAAAATACTTTAGTTATTTGACTTATGAGTGTTGCGTGCATAACAGTAGCATACCTCCTTTTGGACAGAGGTTTTCCTTCTTTTACTTGTTGACCCGCCAAAAGTTTAAATTGTTGGTTGACCTTCCGTCATTTTCTTTATTTCCGGTCTCGCTGCGCTGTTCAGTACAGCGAACGGTACGGATTGGGCGCAACCAAGTTTTCTACAAGGGAGGGGATTCAAATTAAAATGTATTTTTTGTTGTTTATTTGCTTATTGAATTATATAAAATAATCGACAATTTATTTGTATTTCATTAAAATAAATAGTCACGTCACAATACTTTCCATTGGGAGGTTGTTTTGGCTGGCTTTGATTACTGGGGGCGTTTCAACCCGCCCATCCCTCCCGAAATATACACCTACGGGTTAAATCCTAATGATTTACGTGATTTATCCTCGAGCGCCACCCTGCGGTTGACATTTTTAATTAATGGTATTCATATCAGCCTTGGTTGCACTTTTTTGTTTAGTGCTAATTAGCAATTGTTTAAAGGTGGTGAACATGGCAGACATGTGGAAAAGATTAATATCAGCTACAGAAAGAGATTTTGCTGTTCCTTTGGATATCATAAAAACACATACACCTAGAAATTGCAAAATGTTAGGAACACCTAAATATTTCGTGTTCAGACAGTCTTCTCCTTGTGTAAACTGTATACTGTATTAAGTATTAAGTACTGTAAAGGTTTTATATACTGAAAAATAAATGTATTTGACATTATGTTACAGCTTAGCTTTAAAAAACCTTGTGTTTACTGACAATTCCTTGCTAGCATCTTTATTGAAGAGCTTGGTGAGCAGCCATTATCACATGGCACTTCTCTCCCAGGCCAAAATGCAATGTGAGGTTGACTATAGAATATGATTTAACAGCAGATGAGAGCATCATATATATATAAAACTACGACAATATATTACAATACATACAACACTGTGCCTGAGTACTCCGGCACATGACATGAGCTTATGAAACAAAAATTACATAAAGATGTTGCTACACAGTGCAAAATAAATCATTGTAAAACAAATTTACAACAGCAAAAGCACAAATTACAGGGATTTTAATCATATAAGTAACCTCTAAAAAAGGGATGTTCTTGAAATAGTTTGAAAACGGGGACCATAATTATCCCTGCCGAGATCCGATATTGTCCGCCAAGAGCTTCACCGTCAAAGCTCTCTTTTCTGTGTCCTTCCAGCTTCAGCACCATTTCCCTCAGGTCATCCGTTCATTCTAAGCTCTTCATGTCTAGCAGGGCACCAGACTGCATTAACAAAGTGACCAAAAACCTGGACGGCACAAGCTCTCTCAAAAATGAAACACCGAACCAAGCAGCACTCGTATACGACCGTGGGAGAGGGCGTGGAGAGGGGTCGCTTTAGATCTTGGTCTGCTTGGTGTCCTCCTCGTCAGAGCTGGAGTCAGAACTTCTTCTCTGCCTGCTGGGCTGCTCATCCGAGTCCCTCCTGACCATCTCCAAACTCTTCCTCCTCTCCTTGTATTCAGGCTCCACCTCGATAAACTGGGCTTCTATCTTGGCCGGGTCGATGTAGGTGTAGAAATAGGCCATAATGGAAAAGATGACGCACACTACCACCAGCAGAGAGGCAAAGAGGACGTACTCGGCCCACTGGTGAACAGAAACACAAGCACGCAGTTTAAATTTGGAGTTAATTAACACCACTCTCATCTGTCTGCTAACTATGAAACAGGAGCTAGGAGAGCTAGCTCAGATTAGCATTAAGCAGGGGAAGCTAGCTTGGCCTCATCGAAAGGTACAAGCATCTCTGAAGCTCTTAACATGTAATATCTTGCTTTTTAAATCCCTCAAATATGAGAACGGCATCAATCTTCTTGTAAAACACCCAGCAAGGCAGCGAATAAGTGTATTTCCCAACATTGCACATTGTTCTTTTAATACACAGAGCTGAAAAATGAACTGAAGAATGCTTTGTTAGCAAACTGGTTAGCACACAGCGGCCTGTTGGTTAAGCATCCAGCAGTCAGAGCAACATTAGCATTCCACCTGAATGAATGGAAGTCCAATATTCAGCCTCCTCTTAGCTCCATTTTGATCTCCACCAACTCCTGATAAAAACATCTGCTATTTAGCTGAATGGGCTGATTATTGTCTGTGGGGGTTTCACTACAACAAGTGCTTTAATGTGGATTTTGAATGCAAGGCTTTGCTTATAATGGAGTGTTTTTACGCTGCAATATTTGCCGTTTCTTCTCATCTCATCAGTTTTAGCTGAGTGCACTTTTCTGTTGTTTCCAAACCTGAGTTTAGCGCTCAGTAATACGGAGGAAAACCTTGAGCTGGATGCGTTTGCTGATGTCGTAGGGGTTTGTCTTAAAATGAAAGAAGAAAGAACCTTGAAAGGATCACAAGTGCACCAGTGTCGTGTGTTATCGACTGACAACTGCTCCATGAAGTAGTTTTGAAAGTCCTCTGTGAGCCTCCACCTTATCTGACGTATCCTTTATTATATTCCATCAAAAGCAATTTCACCCACTTGCAAACATCAATTAGAGACATTCATATAACTTGAATATGAACTTTCCCAAGGCCAAGGAGGACAATATGTGGAAACTAACGGTTAAATAAAATCCACCCACCTGCTCCGGGAGCTTCGCCGCCTCAGCCACAATGAGCACAATGATGTTACCGACAGCTACGGTTAACAGCCAACCAGCCTGCAGCACAGCCTTCATGTTGCTGGGTGCCTGGAGAGCAAAAGTAGATCCACACAGAAGTACATATGATAGCAAATCATAGAAGATATCAAGACATTAGTTCACATTAGGATTGGCCTTATTCTCCAAAGCCACTTCTGCTCCCAAACTGCTTCTGCCACATGGTCAGATATGTGAGGAAAGCGCCCTCTACCTGTGAGTAGGAGAACTCCAGGCCGGTGACAGAAAAGACCACCTCCCCCGCCGTGATGAGGAAATACTGAGGAATCAGCCAGGCGATGTTGAAGGAGTTACGTTTGATGTCCATCACCGGTCGGATGCTCTGAGAACACTGCAGGACACAGACGGGGAGCCGCATGTGTCAAAAAGCTCAATTCAAGCTACACTGTGGCTCAAAATGTATCTGTGACTTACATTGCCTTCAAGTGTCAAATTCGGCATGATGATCAAGGTGTAAGAGCTGCCGAAGTCCAGTTTTTGATCGTAGTGACACTCTTGTCCATTTTCATTCTTGATGATGAAACGTGCTCTGACACAAGAAGAAAAACAATCAGGACCAGGACGTTTCTCTAGTCGTAGCCGTGTGTGAAATACAAAGAGGAGCGTCGGTCTTACTTTCCCTGTGGCACCAACACGTATGCTGACATGTTGTTGGGGCCGAAGGAGTCAAAGCTCAGGTCACCCACTGTTACATTCAACATGGAGCCATAACCATTCAGAAATCTGGGCAGTGAGAATTCAGCGTGCAAAAGGTGAGAAAACAGTGAGATTAAAGATTAAACACATTCTTCTTCTTCCACATCAAACGTTTATTTTGCTGCTACAGCCTGACGTGCTCTGGTGTGACCAGTAGCTAATGTTGACATTACTGGGTCTCTGCTTTACCAGTGTAGGTTATAAAGTCTGAATTCAGTGACAGTAATTACCTTAAATTTAGCTAAAAACCTTAAGTTAAAAAATAGTTCGTTGTGAGCTGAATTGCTAATATATAATAATTATATACTGTAAGCAAAGGCCTTGGGGTTCTGACCATTAGCCGCCTCCCTTTTTAAACATTTCATATTGATTTCAAGTCTAAATTACACGATGTAACACAACCATCACAGTCATCTAAAGCACCGGCTGACCCATGTGACCCTGAAGTAACCTTGAAGGGGTCAGATGATGATTGAAACTGTGGCCTTTTGCTCATTAAATACTGCATACTTGCCTGATAGCATTAGCGCCCAGTGCCGGCTTTGACGTGATGTCCGTGAACTGGAGAAAGAAAGACACTTTAGAACCTCCACATGGAGTTAGATCCCATGTAATCCATACAGGAAACACAAACATAATCAAAGCTCATCCCGTTTTCTCTGTTCCGTCATGTGACTGTCAGAGGGTCAACAGAGCAAAACGTGGGGAAAGCTCCTCGCTCCTTCAGCACATCTGGCTCACGCACTCACCGTTTTAAATGTGGGAGAGGGCTGGCCCGGAAAGATGACGACAGTACTGCGACCACCGTCCACTACAGTGGTACTGTAACTGACACTAGGCTGCAGAGTCAGTGTAAATGAACCATTAAAGGTGAGGTAATCATCACTGGCCTGCAGGAGAGAAGACAGTCAACATCAACATGGCCTCCTGCCTGCTGTGCTCACAGTTAGCGTGTGTCTGAAGCTGACTGACGTACCGCGTAAGGCTGCAGAGCGAAGCTCTTGCTTCCAGCTATGACGTCCAACTTTTGGTCCAGCATGTTGATGAACTTGGCTTGGCCCTCAGTGCTTGATGGGAACTTAGGCAGGGTTTTCTGGAGGGGACACAGCATTGTGTGTGTGTGAATTGAGCTTCATAAGTCAGTGTGTGTTTAAGCTGCCCAGTGTGTGTTTTTACGTGTGGTACACTCACATCAATCTCTAACTGGACCAGGGCTGCAGCGACGAAGGCGAGAGAGGCGAGGAACATGCCCACAGTCATCCTCTTTAACGGGCTGCAGACACACACACACACACACACACGCACACACACTTGAGTTTCTATCTTTATGCTTTTATAATCAGCATAAACACAAAAATGGTTTATAACACACTATAAAGACATTCTAAACTGTTTATTCGAGTATTTTCAAAACTAATTAATCAAAACTGATCGTTAAGTCCAATAAATGAATATTAAGATCAACACGCCTTGATGAGTTTTTATATGCTGTATGACTTGTACTCATACTGTATATCATGAAATCTTTCATTAACTGTTACAGATGCTTCACAGAAGTTAGAACTGTTGACAATTATATCAATAAACACTTAGAAATGTCCTTACAGCTACAATAAAGTGCACCAGACACCATCAATCTACTGCTTCTGAAGGCTAAAGAGCTTATAGTGACTTGGAAATATTCAGATTTTCAGTGACTCAAGTTAAAGTCATGTCGTATTTCCCGCCATGCAGGAATAAAACAGAAAAATAAACTCACCTGAAGTTCAATCTGCACTTGGCAATCAGCGGGTAGACCAGATAGTCCACGATTGGCACCAAGATGAGGATCAAGATGGGGTTGACGATCTGGTGGAGAGGAGGGCGAGTCGCTGTTTTAAAGCCTGTTCAATAGGCTCACATTGGAAAGCATTGAGTAAGAAGTGAAACCAGCACGAGCGTCTTACCTGCATCTGCTCGGGCTGGATTATGAACGCTCCCTGTTGAACAAGACAGACAGAATCTCATTTAAAAAACAGTCTTAGGCGACGATTGTGCTCCCAAAAATAAAGATGAATCACTTACAAAGTCGCCGTCCATGGTGGTCGCCTGGAGCGTCCATCTGGAGCCCTGCGGAGGAGACGCAGCCTTCTTGAGATGTGCTATTAAATCACGGTTAGAACAGCGAGTGTGAAGGAGGAAACTGGTGCTTACCTGCTGGTCAAAGAGTGCCCAGAACATGGGCAGAGGGATGTAGAGGAACAGCACCTTCAGCACCATCTTCACCTGCGCAATCAGGAGTTTCTGGAGCAAACACAGAAAAGGATTAGGACTGTCACGTCAGCCGCTGTGCTGTGTGGACCTGCATGTGTGCCGCCCTTACATCGTATCTCTCCTCAGCCCAGTCCATCCAGTGGTCTCTCTTGGGGTACGCAGGAGAGCGATGTCTAAAGCGGTTCATCAGAGCAAACTACAGGTAGCAGAAAGGACATTTTCAGCGTGAATCTTCAAACTGGTCACTAATGAAGCACACTGAGGAGCCACTTACCCAGGTGCACTGGCACACTTTGACGATGATGTTGCCTTGAGGGGCAGCCTTGTAGTACATACCGCTTCCAACAATGAACACAACTGCACACACACACACACACACACACATGAATATATTAACATTTGACCATTTGTCACAACAGCAATAGGAAATAATTAGAAAGAAAAGGTTAGAAACTGCACCATAAATCACATGCCACGCCCCCCTTACGAAAGGGTTTACAGGTTACAGTAAATGAGTTTAAGAATAGTTAATAAATCATACATTAATGCCACAAGCTATCAATACAAACGGCTTATTCCTTATCTGTAAACGCCAGTGATTCAGCACCATGCTTTCTGTAAATATCTCGCCGTTTAGTCCCTGGAGTGGGTCAAGAGCCAAAATACAATGAATCCTACATTTCCCATAATGCATCCTCCCTATATAACCCCAATGACATCACTGTGACATCTGCCTTGATAAAGCTCCTCCAGAGCCACAAGAGACGTCACGCAACTGCTGTCACGGGCTGAGGAAGACGAGTAAGCTGACACCAGCCGAGTGAAACCAGGAACTTCATCAATAAAGTGAGCCTGATTAGAAAGTGGCTGCTCATTATGATCAATAAAGAGGTAAAAAAAAAAAAAAGAGTTCTCACTCAGAGCAACCAGCATGAGAATGGCGGGGACACCAAAGGCCAGAGGGTAGCACAGCTGCTTAATGTGAATACCACACTCCTGAGCTGGAAACCACACACACACACACACACATTTATTAGATTCAATGTGTGATATGACTGGCACAGTTTCAGCTCTGTTTCTCAGCTCTGGGGTACCTTTCAGGATGGGGGTGATGAGGGTGGACAGCAGACTGCCAGCGTTGATGGACAGGTAGAAGATGGAGAAGAAGGTGCTTCTCTGCTTCTCCTGTTGGACCCAGAGGTTAAACGAGCGTTACATAACGTCCCATTTGACTGAGTCATTAAAATCATGGGCTAATCTTTGTACCTGACCCTGAACAGATACCTGTGTACCTGTGGTTATTAGTTAATAAACAACTCACTGGAATGAAAGGGGAGATAAAAGAAGTGCTGACGAGGCGCCACTGATGGCTGAGTGACCGCTCTTTTTAATAATGTGTGAGTGTATGCGTGAAAGACAGATAACAATGCATGTATGCACATAAGAGGAAGGTCAATGTCCGTATATGTTTACTTTGGGCCCTCGTCACCTCCTCTCAGCCTCAAACCAGCCCATAAATATGAGAAAACGAT
Organism: Chaetodon trifasciatus; assembly: GCA_037975065.1. Taxonomy (NCBI): domain Eukaryota; kingdom Metazoa; phylum Chordata; class Actinopteri; order Chaetodontiformes; family Chaetodontidae; genus Chaetodon; species Chaetodon trifasciatus. The sequence continues at coordinate 1,106,447 of JBBMOE010000059.1, forward strand.
CCTGTAATTACAGGATTCGCATCTCAAAAACATGAGAAACCTATCTGAAATGTTGTCTTGCAATTATGAGACGTGGATTTTGTCCAAGCAGGATCTTGCAATTACACTCACAAAAACTCTCATAGTTACAAGAAAACTCTCATAATTACATGAAAACTGCCTCATGATAAAAGGATCTGGATCTCCTTTTTCACAATCATGAGAAAAGATCTGTGAAAAAGAGAAAACATCAGAAGAAATCGGGACATGACAGTGAGAAGAAATCTCAGTTAGGCTGTCAAGATCTTGATTGTGATCTCAATCTTCATCACATCCTAATTCTGACAGCTTCTCAAAAGTTTCAGGCTTATTGATGAGATAAGGCCAAACTTTTGTTTCTTTCATGAGATTGTCGAGCTGTTTCCATTGTTTTGTCCCCCATGTGTGTGTATGTGAGAGCAACACGTGTGCGTCTGCTTGAGTGACATCTAACCTGATGCTCTTCAAACTGGTCTCCACCAAAAGCAGCCACGCAGGGTTTGATGCCTCCAGTTCCCAGAGCAATGAGGAGCAAACCCACCATGGACAAAGCTCTGCAGCAAGAACACACAAGCGTCACTACATGTCTGTGTGTGTGCGCCTGTTGCATTTGTGTGACACACATGTGCGTGTGCTCAGCTCACATGTGGAAGTCCATGCTGTCGGGGGTGCCGTCCCTGTTGGAGTCTGTGATGTCATGGATAGCACTCACGGCTAGGACAGCCTGACCCACCGTATACACGATGGACAGGTAAACAATAGTCCTGTGCAGAGGGAAGAGGAGGAAGAGGAGGAGGAGGAGGAAGAGTTTAACAGGTGTCCATCAGAGAGATAAGATAGACCAGGGTCAAAAATCCAAAGATGACGTTTAACAGCTCACACTGTGAGACGTACAGCTGTGCAAAGCTGATGCATTTTTTATGCGCCTGCAGGTAAAACTGGCAGGTTTTGAAACTCACTTGAACTTGCCGAGCCATGAATCAGCCACTATGGCTCCCAGGATGGGCGTCAGGTAGCACAGAGCAACAAAGGCATGGTAGATAGTGGTGGCGAAGTCGTCGCTCCACTTCAGGAAGTACCTGAAGTACAGCACCAGTATGGCTGCAAACGGGTTGGGGGGGGGGGGGGATGGGAGGCAGTGAAGAGGAAGTGGATAGGGATGCAGGTGGAAGAAGTATTGAGGTATTTTACTTGGAAAGTCCTGCATTCAAAATCTTACTCATGTAGAAGTGAAGAGGTAGTATCAGCAAAATGTTCAGAGTATTAAAAGTGAAAGTACACGTGCAGAGCAACGGCCAGTGTGACTGTTATATTATGGTTGAATTCATGTCTGATGAAGGTATATTTACATACATTTGTAAGGATTCAGTTATTCAAGTAAGACAATTTTAGGTACCTTTTCCTTTATTATACTTCATACTTTTTCTCCAACCTGTCACATGGTTTCATTCCAGTGATTGTTTGAGTCCCAAAGACGCTCAAATTATCCAGTACTCACAAAAAATATTACTATTATTATTACTATTGTTGTTATGTGAAGTGGTTTAAAGGCTCTCAGAGGCTGTCCTTCTGCAGGGTACTTACACTTGAGATACTTTAAGTACATTTTGCTGAAGTAGAGTTAAGAATTTTACTTGTGATAGAGTATTTTTACATTGTTGTGGTACTTCAGTCAAAGACCTGAATATTTTTCCACCATTGTATCGACAGACTGATTAAATATTTTATGCATAAAATCCTAATCTATAAAGTAACTACTGCTGTCAGATAAATGTAGTAGAGGAGTACGCAGTCTCTTAAAATGGAAATACTCAAGTATCAACAGCTTTTTAAAATCCAGAACAAAGCGACTCACCTCGCATGCCATAGTAGGAGAAACGCTCGCAGAACTCATTGACCACGATGAAGTAGATGCTCACCGGGTAGCCACAGACCACCGCCTGTTAGAGCGAAAGGAAAATTCCCCAAATTACTTTTTTTTATTCTTCAACAAAGTATTTGAGTGCCTGGAGTTTGATTTCTTTCTGATCCTAAACACTAAATGTCAGCATTTCAATCCGATAACAGCGGGACTTACACTCTTTGACCTGCGCTGCCTCTTGTCTGGGTCTGCAGAAACGAGTGGCGTAAGTCACACATTATTCAAATGGAATAAATACATCCCATAATGTACGGATGGGCTCCTGAGGGTCCCGGTCCGGACTAGGACTCACCTTCCATGGCTGCTGCGACTGCTGACTTCAGGTCCCTGCTCCCAACTGAATCCAACAAATAAAACTATCAACAAAAGACACAAAGAGACGAGTGACCCTCGTCCGCATCCACAACATGAAGACCGAGCCGAGCCCGGGCCAGCTTCTTATGTCACCTCCCATCAACACCCCAGCCCCTGCGCCACCCACTGATGGCGGACTGTGGATCGCATACACGCACTGGAAACATCTCGTCCAGTGCCTCCCAACGTGCAAATCACCATTTTTCCCACCTCTCTGCACATTCTCCTCATCATAATGTCCATGTGTCAGTAATTACTTTACGACTCAGGGAACTCAGGCGCAATGAGAGGGTCTTACCTTCCAGAGAGGAGGACTGATTAGGGCAGCTGATTAAGCTAACAATGATTGTGCAGTTCTTATTGCTTTCTGACTCATGTACACTGTATGTAAAGATTGAATAAGGGCAAAAATCATGTATGAGTATAGAAAGTGCACATAAAGAAGACCTTTAACCCTCTTTCATTTTCAAGTGCACACTTATGGTTGGACTGGTTTGTGTATTAGCAGAGAAAGCATATAGACTGACACCTGTGTGCACATGTGGTTATGTCTGTGTGTGTGTGTGTGTGTGTGTGTGTGTGTGTGCGTGCGTGCTCAGGTTTTGTAAGGCAGGGTGAGTAAATGCAATCTTACATATCTCGAACTCTGTCAAACACGTACATGTGCTCACAGGTGACAAAGATGGTCTGCGATACACGAATACACAAACCCGGGCTACATTCACAAGGCAGTAATTAAAACGTAATAAAACATACGGCAGCAGAAATCTGTGTATTTCACCTCATAAAGACACACACAATCACACAGCATGAAACACCAGCAGGACTCACGCATGATGTTCAGCAGCCCAAACCTCTGAAACAAAAACACAGCTGGGGTGTTTGTCCAGTAACAGCAACACAACAAGGTGGGTGTGTGTGTGGTTGTGGGGTGGGGGGGCTCTGTCAGTGATGGGGGGGGGGATTAGCAGGTCTTTTGCATTACACAGAGCGCAGCAGGGATTTTACAGCATCAGCATCCTGATTTCACTCCTGTTTCTCTTCAATGACTGAACAACACGCCCACTCATAAACACACACACACACACACACACGTATTTTTAACTGATAATGCAGTGCTACAGGTAGATACACTCTTATCTTATCTTCTCCTACTCTCTTATCTTAATATAACACGTCATCAGCAAACACTATCATCACGTTATACCCTGAATTTTCCATGTGAACTGCATATTGTACCAATGTTTGAAGGCCCATAACATAAACAAACTATAACTAAATAAATTGATAAATACTACTGTTAGTTAAATAATTAAAATTTTGTGATAGCTTGCTAAATCTGTTAGGGTTCGCTAGCTAAAACTCCTTAGCAACTGTTTACAAAGGCTTGTAGCTTCACGAAGAGTTAACTGAAGCTAAAGGGCTAACTGAAAAGGCAGTGCTCTGAGCTTCTAATATTTCGTGTCAAGATACCTGAATGTAAGGAGAAATGTATGGAATAAATAAAGGAAAATAGCGGAGCTGAAAAATAAAATGCATCTGTGAAAGTTTAAAGGGAGAGGATACAGCCAAACAAGTGACAATAATGATATAAGTGTTGATGGTAAATGCTAGAAGCTAATTCTAATGAGTGCTTGAAGCTAATGCTAACAAAGTGTAACAATGGGGAAAATGGAGAATAAAAGGCAGCAAACTGGATTATTGATGCCTGGTCTTGAGCAATATTTCAATTAGTACCTATCTTAAGTTCATCATAAGTTTGCTAACATTAGCTACAACATTTAGCAACCATAAGCTATTGGTCATACCAAGTATGGCTGTAGCAGCATTGTATTGAAATTAGCAAGGGTGTGCTAATGCAATGCTAATTAAACTTTTCATTTGGAAGAGGTTATTTCTTCTTTTTACAGTGACATATTAGAAATAGAATTAAACATATGAAACTTTTGCCTTGTCTTACACTCTATTTTACTTATTTATCCATGTGTTCAGGTGTATTTTTGACTTTCCTGACTTGCCTTTTCCCGCACTTTGCCAGCTGTCAACGGTCAGCACACAGTATAAAGACAGCATACAGTGTAACTGATAGCATAAAAAACAAAACTACCGGTTTTAACAGCCCCTTTTTTTTTCAACTTACCCATAGCAGCATACAGTCCAGCCGCACATCATGATATCTTCTGTATTTGACAGACGTATGTCCCCCAACGCACTGCAGAGCCTGCACTGTCCAGACCTGTAAAGGCTGTACCGACAGCTGGGAGTCTGTGGCTTCAGACAAGAGGCTGCTTTGAACTGTATCTCAAACAAAACAGGGTGCTTGGAGGGCGAGAGGCTAATCCCTCTGCTCTTTCAAAACAGGGAATTAAATGCTTTCATATTTCTTCACAGTACAAACTTTCAAAGTGGACTCACAAAATCGTAGTGTGTTTAATGCTAATTAGCAAATGCTAGCATGCTAACAGACTAAACTCAGATAGCAAACATTATGCTTGCTAATCATCAACGTGCTAGCAGTGTCATTATGAGGATGTAAGCATGCTAGCATTTGGCTAGCTAAGTAAGGCCTCACAGAGCAGTTAGCATGGCCTCTACATGACTCGACAATTTTTGGTCAAATAAAAGAAAGTGGAAAAAAAGATAACAGCAGAAGCTATTATTACAGATTTTATTTATCTATATGTCTTAAACATATTTACATGAGCAGTCGATAAGTAAAAACGTGTCTTAATTTTCACCTCACAGATAATAAAAGGCATGACAGACAAAGAAACAAAGGGGGTAGATTACAAATAGTCGCGCCCTTGTCTTGCATTGCACAGTCTTTTTCTAATGTCTTTGGCAAGAGCGGTTTTCTGTGCAGTAGGCTGCCTTGGTAACAATAGAAAATATTGCACACACTTTTCTTTCCAGAAAATAGGTTCAAACATTGTGGTTCACTTGGCTTTAGACAGTTTCTATACACGTCCATTGGCCTAAAATAGAGTGAATAAATCTTTCAAATGTCCAAGGTAAGATAAAAGATAAACTCTGATGCCTCTGCTGTGACGGGGCCTCAATGGAAAAAGGGTAGAAAAGGGAAATGTAAAAATACTGCGTATCAGCTGACAAATGCATGTTCGGCTACAGCAGTGGCATTTATTGATTTATTTTCATTAAAAATCTTCTTGATGCACTCTCTTACAAACACTGTACACAAATGGGAGCCCTAGAGTTAAAAGCAGATAAGGTGAAGACTTGGATCAAATTCAAATACTGAATGTCTTTTACACATACCTTGGTTGGAGCTTAAGACACCGGGACAGTTAATCATGTTGTTCGTGTTGTCAGTCACAGTATCAGATGCACACTTGCTGTATCAGAGCTTAACCCCATCTTGCTTAAAAGAAAATAAACTATGCAAAAGGATAAATGACCCAAATCTAGAAATAAGTTGATAGAGTCGCTGCTCTGAGTAACAACATGTCTCCATAGGAAACAAGAACAGCACTGGGCCTACTGGTAACAGGGAGTGAATGTCACATTTTCCAGCTCAGGTTGTACTTAATTGTTTCCCCTTGACTGGCAGGTAGTTTAGTCAGTCGTTAGTGGTGACGGAGGCGTGAGTCTGGTGTGAAACATCCATGTCAGAGAATGGTGGTGGAGCCATGTGGGTTGGCACTGGTTGGTGTGCCGCTGATGGCGTTGAAGATGCCCATAGAGTCAGACAGAGTGCTCCTCGTGCCGTCCTCCACTGGGTTTATCTAGAGAAAAAGGTCAGTTAGGAAAGGCGTCTCTTTGCTCCTGTTTGAAAGTGACACACATGCACGTTAATTTAAGCTGAGGGACTGTAGGAAAGATAAAACGCCCTGTCTCTGTAGTTGGACATCGAGTGCAATATTGACTTCATCGAATGACAAAAGCAGCATTACCATCCAATCTGCTCAGGCCAGCCCAAAGAGAGTAGGAGACAGGAGACATGGTTAGTAAAAGAGCAGAAGAATGCAGCAGTGGACAGCTCTTAAAGGCTACACAACAATAAAAGTGTGCACATAAAAACAGCTAATGCAGGTAGCTTGGCATAGTTTTCTGCAGCTGAGGACTTGCAGCAGTCTAATTGCAGTAACAGCTGATGATAGTCATGATGCAGCAGGTGTCTCTGGGGTTCCTACCTGTTCGTGCATGATGTTTGACAGCTCCCTGGTCAGGTCCCTGTAGTTGGCCTTCATCTCATCGTGATACTCCTGCTGGTCCTCTTTGATCAGCCGCTCGTTCACTCCCAGCGCCTGACCGCAGGCGTCCACAAACTGCCTGAGGAGAGATGCAACGGTTCAGTTTACCTCCAGTGCATGCACACACCAAAGAGACTGTATGTGTTGTTTATTATGGTATTTCTAGTCTTTCATTGTGCTTCTCACTACAATGCAGAGAGAAGGAAGACAAGATTCACATATGAAAATGTTTCTGTCATTGATAAGTACCTGAACACCTCTTTGAGCTGTTTGACCTTGTTGTCAGGATATTTCTTGGCACTGCCGTCGTCGAGGAAGGCTCTGGCGTACGCGAGAGGACCGGCATTGACCTGGATGACGGTGGAGGCCAAAATTAGGCTGAAGTTATTCATGAGGAGTAAAATGATTCACAGCCTTTTGGATAGCAGCATCATCTGTACCTGAACGCTAATGCTGCCTTGCAGTTTGAGCTGCAGGCGGATCATGTCCACCTCAGAGGCCGAGCACAGGAGTCGCAGCTCGGCCACCTTGGCACTCATCTCGTCTATGGCCACCTCGATGGGGCTCAGGTCGGTCTGGTGTTGGTACATGACTGCTATCCGCTTCTTCACATAAGGGAAACAGTGGGTGGCTGGATGGGAGTGGGAAAAAAGTATAATAACTGATGCTTATAAGTGTCATGTAAGTAGTACAAAAACAACCTATCATTAGGGATTTAACAGTAACATGTGACAGCTAGGGCGCCTCTTCTCCTCCGGCTGTTGTGTGTTCTGTCCAAGTCACAATCAGTCAGCGTGATTAATATCAAGGTGAGATAACACCTGAACTTTGGGATGAAGTGGACAGTCCAGTAATAAACCTCACCTGGCCTTATCTGCCTCAGGAGTAACTACCATCAGGATGATACTGTATTTGTTCTCTTTGCTTACTGCTGTGATAAGACAGTTTGGTTTCTTGACTCCACAGAGTCCACGTTATATGTCTTTCTCCTGTTTGTCTCAGTGAAGTTTGTGTGTAAACTGCTGTGAGGACAAATCCTGTCCATCGCTGCATGACCTACTGGTGAGAACGGTCCTCCGTTTGCACTGCTCCTCCACCCCTCCCTGCTTTTTGCCCGACACGGTGAACGGCGTCTCGAACACGAAGCGCCGGATGTTGTGGCTCTTCTCAAAGTCGGTCTTCCTGTCCTCCAGCTCCTTGTCATCTAGGTAGGGTGTGACGTGGGTCACCTGGATGTAGGCGTACTTGGAGTCTAGGTCCTTGGGGTTCACCTGTGGGTGCACAGAAGACAAAGATGTTTTATTTTGACTCAAACATAGATGAACGTAAAGTACCTGTGGTCGTGGGTGAACCTCATGGTGATACTTTGATGAGTTGGGTGAGAAGATTGATACCACTTTCATGTCTGTGCATTAACTATGGAGCTAGAGCGAGGAGGTGATTAGCTTAGCTTAGCATACAGAGTGGAAGCAGGGGAAAACCAGGCAAACCAGGCTAACCAGGCTCTTTTCACAGTTCAAATTATGCCCACGAGCACCTCTAAAGCTCTCTAAATAACACACGGTATCTTGTTTGCTTAATCTGTAGAAACAACAGGTTGTGGTTTTATGGTGGGCACTTTAACAAAAGTGGAACTATTCCAAGACACACAAAGAAAAGTGCAAGTAATTAGCATGTTTGTCTGCTCTCATGAACATTAGCATGCTCTGTGAATTGGCTCATTTTGTGGGGTTCATCCTGATATCTTAAAAACAAGCATGTGGATCTGCAACTAAACACATTAAGAAACTTAAACCTCCATTAACAGTTGCTAATTTACACATCTAGCAGATAGAAAGCATTAGCACTGATTCAGTTGATGATTTGTGTGCTATTGTGTGGAGTTGCTTTGGGACCGTGACTTCTCTGAATGCCATCTACCATCACGGTCATTTACACACACACAAATGTGAGCCCACCCTGCCAGAGTCCTGGATGATCTTGACGTTCTCCTGACCAAACTTGTCGGAGTAGAGCTTCAGGAGTCTCTGGGAAATCTCTGACAGCGGAGTGAACTTTGGCTCCTTGTAGATGTATTCCTTTCCGTCTTCATCTTCAAAGAAGCCCTGCGGGGGGGGGGAGGGAGGAGGTCAAGGGAGTGTGACGTGGCGTGACCTGGAGCTAGGACAAGTCACACCTGCCACACATGCCAACTTGGTCAATTTCTCACCATCGTATCTAAAACACAGAATCCATTTCTTTAATTTTCAGATGGCTTTCTTTTCATGCAGCACATGCATTACAAGGACAAGCAAAACCCAGAAAAACACACTGGACAAAAGATGACTGAGGTACAACATGAAAGGACAACCGATAAAACAACATGCTAATAGCTAAAAGAGAGGAAAACAGTAGGAAAAGAACAAACATGCAAACTTCAGCTGGTTACTTCACGATCATAATCTGTTCAGGTTAAGCATACGTAACATCCACTCTTTATCTATGCCTTCTCTTTGGAAAAGTACACAGGTGTGTGTGTGGGTGGAAAGAGGCCAGTGTAATCACTGAAGATGGGAGTCCCAGCAGTAAAATGTCTAATCAAAGGAGAGGTTACCCAAAGCAGCACACATAAAAAAGCAGAGTAAAAAAAAAGAGTCTATGTGTAAGATTTTGCTCTTTGGCTTTTGGGGAAAATACAGCAAAAACATTGAAAATACAGTTAAAATAATAGCTTTCACCACAATATCTGACTTCTTCTCTGCTACTGTTCAGTAATCACAAGCTGCTATAGAGCTAAATCTAGGAAATCTGCAGCTAATTTAGCAAAAAAACAAATGATGCAAGGAGGTGGAGGAGCACACCAGGCCAACACACACAGCTAAACCTCGAAGCACTTACCGCAGCCTTGGAGGGGGAGGAGAAAAGAAGAGACATCTCTATTAAAAAGAGGGTTTTAGGTGGGGTAGATTATAATTCAGTGCTTCATGAGTGTGTGTGTGTGTGTGTTTGTGTGTGTGAGGGAGTGATCCCTTACTCAATGTGCATGCATGTAAAACGCAAGATGACATAATCTCCATGCTTTTATTAAGAGTTAGCATTCATGCTAGGCAAAACCAGTACTGTTTACATCTGTGGTTTACTTGTTTTTTCACTTGTTTGGGTTTTTTTTTTCATTTTGGAGACTCCGCCCCTCACCTGTCCAAAGAAGGCCACTCTGAAGTAAGTTCCCAGCAACCTTTTTCCAGTATGCATCACCTCCATCACTTTAGTGTAGGCACGGTGGAGGGTGTCGTACAGGTGTGTCAGTTTCTGAAAAACAAGAAATTATTTTAATTTTCAGTAACTGAAATAAAGTCACTGGTGCAGAGGAGGGTGAGTCAAATTGGATGATTTAGCTGCAGTTTATTTTAAACCTGCAATAGCTGATTTTCTGGCTGCTTGGGGACGGCAGAAACAAGTTGTGAGCAGAGCACGTCATCACCTTTGAAGTTGATAATCCAGAAGCTACAGAGCAGCATTAGCATTCATGCACCCCCCGATGAATCCAAGCCCTGGTCTATACCTGTGCTCACTGTGCAGTTTACCTCAAAGTCTCTGCGCTGCTCGTAGATGGGAATGATGAGCCTGTAGACATCAGCGATGAGCTCATAGCGCTCCGCCTTCCAGAGACCATCAGCACACTCCTCCAGCAGCTCCATCAGCACCTCCTGAACAGACAGACGCACAGATAAATAAAGGTAAACTTCCCCCTCCTCCCTGCAGCCTCAGCTCGAGAGGGGCACTTCTGTTTGTTCTTATACGTTTACAAGGCTACAGTGAACATAAACTGGGCATAATGTTCCTGTAAAGACAGCAGATGTGGGAGGAAATGGAACCATCAGTCCTTTCCTTTTATTGGAGGATGATACAGCTCATAAAGAGGAAAGGTTTTCAGAGGAGATGGAAGGCAAAAGTGCTTTTCATTGCCTACAGATCTGTTGACCGGCTCATAAAAGCTCACGCATTCTCCAGATATCACTTTCAATTTCACATCAGCTAACCAGAAGACCAGGGCCCACATATATAAACAATGTGCACACAAAAACACTCTGCGTACGCCTGCCCACACACTTAAACTGGCATTTATGAAAGAAGAACATGCAGCAAGAATGTGCACGTCAGCGTGGTTTTCAAGAGACAGCTGCAGGAGAAATGATGACAGGTGAGAGATGTCACCTTCTTCATCCATTTATGGATAATTGTGGGTCTTTTAATTGTAGCCCCTGGTCTCAGGCCTCTGCATCAACAAGCCATCTGTGACCCTGAACTCTTGTTGTGATTTTCTGCATTAATACATGTACCCCACCCTGTGTCAAAGTCTACAGTATTTTCACTTCTCAGAGCAACTGATACTCTAACACAGATAAGAGCTCATCCAGACAGTCATTACGTAACATGTGATGCCAACGAGGAACTTAAAAAACATCCTAAACGCTTGGCCAACAGCGGGGCTGCAGATGTTCACAGCATGGTGGACATCACTGTGTGCGGCACGTAGCAACGATGACAAAAGGCTCACCTCATTAAAGTGAACGTCCTGCATCCCCACGTCCTCCATCATGGCCGCCTCCTCGTCGATGTTTGGAGTGATGACGCGGAAAGCCGAGCAGCCCTGCCTGAACATACCTAACGTGCAAACACAGGAGCAAGATGAGTGGAATGACACAAAAACAAATGATTTTCACATGACACATGACTCATCACTTCATCAATTCATACATTAAACAGATAAATAAAAATGACATTTTGACATATGATATTTGACACTGTCAAGGCTAAGATGCTATGCCAGCCATACAGGGCTAATACGTATAGCAGCTACAGCTAGCCCCACTAGTTAAGCTAGCTCCAATCTTCTTGGCTAATAATTCAAATTAAGGGAACTCATAAGGACCAAAAAGGGCGATCTAATGTTTGGAATTTCTCTGCTCTCGTTCAGAAGGTAATTTACAGAGAAAAGATGATTTTCTAAACCGCTATGCTCCATATTAAAAACACTGAACAGAAAACAAATTTAAGGGCAGGTAGGAAGCTTCATGTGCCATTTATTCTATATTCTATGCAGCAAAAGGAGCTCTGAGGGAAGTTCAGCCCCCTCACAAACACTCTGACCTGACAATGAACTGCTGACTTTATTCAAAACCCTGTCACGCTGTACAACAGATCCCCAGATCCAAAGTCTGAAGGCGGTCTCCAGTTTGATATGTGAAGAAACAAGAGAGGGGCTCTTATCTGGAGAATGCACAGTTGGAGTGTTTTTAATGCGGGAACAAACACATGACCCTTGGACGAGTGCTCAGGTGGAGGATGAAAGTGTGTGTTCCTGTGTGTGTGTGTGTGTGTGTGTGGAACAAGGCAAAATGTGTGCTCACTTTATTTCTCCTGTAAAGCAGTGCAAAAAGCAAATAAGTGAAAAAAGCCATGAAATGTTTTGCAAATCGTGTCAACCATCTTATTTATTGTCCTCCATGTTGGTGTTGGTGCTGGCTGGTGGAGCGCTGATTTACTGCCATTAAAATGAGGAGGAATATGGATTAATGGTGTTCATGTGTGTTTTATTACTGTCTATAATCTTTCTCCAGCACACAAGATGGGAATCAAACCCATTTATTGAGTTTGTTCAACACTTACTCCAGTTAATTTCCTTTCTACTGTATCAACTGGTTACTCATTACTGTATATGACCTCCGTCAATTGGGATTATAAAAATGTATGAATGGCGTTCAAATGGTTATCAGTTATGTACAGTTATTCAGTAAAAGGAAGCATATCGTCACCACTCCTACAGTGCTGTGAAAAAGTATTTGCCCCTTTCTAGATTTCTTATTTTTTTTGCATATTTGTCACACTTAAATGTGTCACATCATCACACAAATTTTAATATTAGACAAACATAACCCGAGTAAATACAAAATGCAGTTTTTAAATAATGATTTTATTTGTTAAGGAAAAAAAGCTATCCAAACTTATATGACCGTATGTGAAAAAGTAATTGCCCCCTGAACCTAATAAATGGTTGTGTCACCCGCAGCAGCAATAACTGCAATCAGGCGTTTGCGATAAGTGGCAATGAGTCTTTCGCATCGCTGTGGAGGAATTTTGGCCTGCTCTTCTTCACAGAATTTTTTAACTCAGCCACATTGGAGGGTTTTCAGGCATGAACTGCCCGTTTAAGGTTACACCACAGCATTTCAATTGGATTTAAGTCCGGCCTTTGACTCAGCCACTCCAAAACCTTAAGTTTGTTGTTTTTTTAAGCCATTCAGAGGTGGACTTGCTGGTGTGTTTTGGGTTGTTGTCCTGTTGCATAACCCAAGTACGCTTGAGCTTGAGGTCACTAACTGATGGCCGAACGTTCTCCTTCAAGATTTTCTGGTAGAGAGCAGAATTCATGGCTCCATCAATCACAGCAAGTCGTCCAGGTCCTGAAGCACCAAAGCAGCCCCAGACCATCACACTACCACCACCATGTTTGACTGTTGGTATGATGTTCTTTTTATCAAATGCTGTGTTCTTTTTATGTCAGATGTAACGGGACACACACCTTCCAAAAATTTCAACTTTTGTCTCGTCAGTCCACAGAATATTTTTCCAAAAGTCTTGGGGATCATCAAGATGTTTCTTGTCAAATGTGAGACGAGCCTTTGTGTTCTTTTTGGTCAGTAGTGGTTTTCGCCTTGGAACTCTCCCATGGATGCCATTTTTGCCCAGTCTCTTTCTTATTGTTGAATCATGAACACTGACCTTAACAGAGACAAGTGAGGCCTGCAGTTCTTTAGATGTTGTTCTGGGTTCTTTTGTGACCTCCTGGATGAGTTGTTGTTGCGCTCTTGGAGTAATTTTGGTAGGCAGACCGCTCCTGGGAAGGTTCACCACTGTTCCCAGTTTTCTCCATTTGTGGATAATGGCTCTGACCGTGGTTCACTGGAGTCCTAAAGCCTTAGAAATGACTTTGTAACCCTTTCCAGACTGATAGATTTCAGTTACTTTGTTTCTCATTTGTTCTTGAATTTCTTTAGATCGTGGCATGATGTGTTTCTGTTCAAGATCTCGCATCCTACTTTCTCAGACAGGTTTTATTTAAGTAATTTCTTAATTGAACAGGTCTGGCAGTAATCAGGCCTGGGTGTGGTCAATGAAATTGAACTCAGCTTTCCAAAAAATGTGGTTAATCACAGTTGACTCATGATTTAACAAGGGGGGCAATTACTTTTTCACATAGGGTCATCTAGGTTTGGATAGCTTTTTTCCTTTAATAAATAAAATCATTATTTAAAAACTGCATTTTGTATTTACTCAGGTTATGTTTGTCTAATATTAAAATTTGTGTGATGATCTGAAACATTTAAGTGTGACAAATATGCAAAATAGTAAGAAATCAGGAAGGGGGCAAATACTTTTTCACAGCACTGTATATCCTGACTCACCTTTCCTCCACAGGTACTCAGCTACCAGGGCAGCAACATGCACATAACACATGGCGGCCTGCAGGTGAGGCAGACAGAGACATGTCACCTGTTAGCCCAGAAACACCGCTGAAGTGCAAAGTGATGCAAATCTGTGCCAACTACACTGAAACTGAACATGTAACCAAAAACAACCTCTGATAGATCCCCGTTCTTGTTGTGGATGCGAGCCATGCTGTCCAGCCAGGTCTTTCGTAGCTCAGGCGTGCTGGTGTACGACTTGGCCAAGCTGTACTGGAGGTCCACCAGCATCTCGGGGTCGTTCTCGTGCTCCTTCATCTGCTCTGTGGCCATCAGCACGGTCCTGATGCGCTTGGTCAGGTCCTTCACGTCTGACGGAAAGGCTGTGTGCTGCAGTGGTACGAGAGCAGCAAGTAAAGCTTCAATGGCTCTTTTTGCACGTCCAAAACAAGATTGAATTTACCTGATTTAAAAAAACTAGCACAGGAGGGCACCACTGAGGAGCATAACTAAAGATATCCACATACAAATGCACTTTTGCACGATGTTCAGAAGGAGATCACTTTGACTCCATGTCCACCTCCCTCACTCTCCCCTCACCTTGATGTTCTTGTCACTGTTGGCACAGTTGTTAATGATGGAGAGCGACTGCTGGAAACGGGTACCTCCGATGCCGATGACGTCAGCAATCAGCTGACTGACAGCGATGACCACCTGGGTGAAGAGAGAGGAAAACTGAAGCATGCTTAGACACATCAGACAGGCCACGCGCAAACATCAACAGCCAGTCGACACACGTACCTGCAGGTGAGTTCGTACGAAAGACTTGCGCCCGGTGTAGTCAAAGTTGCTTTTCATGAGGAAGTAGAGAAGATGGGCGGCGTCGCTGCGGATTGAGCTCAGCTTGGAGTTACAGCACTTGAGGATTTCATAGCACAGGGAGGCACACATGTCGGCCCGGCCATCAAAGAAGGTGCAGGGGAACTGGAGGACAGAAGGTAATGCATGACAAATGGAGCCATCGAGAAAGAGATCCTAAAACAGACGCTCTACTTCCCCCAGCCCTACACCAATCCTTCACCTTGTAGATGAAGGTCCTGAGGGAGGTGAAGACCTGTTTGAGGGCGGCCTCAGACTGAGGGATCTGCAGGAAGCACAGGTGGACCTGGAAAACCTTCTTCATCAGGGGGTTGTGACCAAGATCTGAATTCAGCTGAGTCTGAGGAGACCAAAATGTGATTAATATGCACAAATGACATGCGCTGTCGTCGACTGTGTCAGCAGTGTCGCGGCTGATACCTTGAATCCCATGATGAAGATGCTGAGTGTGTCCAGCACAGTCAGACAGACCTCCGTGGACACGTTGGCCTCCAGCAGGCACTGGCTGCTCACGTCTGCCTCCGTATGAGAGTACACTGCACAGAAGAAGACACAAGGTTGCTGCTAAAGAGATTTTTATTGGAGCAAAAATATGATTTTCACCAAAACAGCAGATTGTCTGCTTCATTAGGCTGTTGATCAGCACCAGAGACTAAACAGATATTTGCAAAGTCGTCATATTTCTGCCTGTTTATGGAAGGAGATAAACTCTGACAATAGAGGTCAGCCAAAGATACAGGCATACTTTTAGCTGGCATGTCTGAAACTGACATGCCTCCTACAGTTTGACTGAGCTATGACTCTGAGAAGAAGCAGTGAGATGTTTGTCCTGTAAGAATCAGGACTGGGCCGTGGTGCGTACTGTTGTTGAAGGTGTGAGCGTTCTCCAGAGTTCCCAGCTGCTGCAGGCGGGCGTGCAGGATCCCCGCCCTGTTACGAGACACGGGCAGAGTCAGAGACTTCCTGTCTGGAGCTACAGGCCCTGCCCCCTCCTGGCTCCTGCTGGGAGAGGAGAAACACTGGTGAGTTTGAATGTCAGATAACCTGCAGACACATGATAAGATAGTCGATACACAGATAAGGAGGCATGAAAGGATGAGATGAACACACGTCTGATGAGAAAATGTCTCAGCAGTAACAGATGAAGCACGCCTGATAAATGAATTGCTAGAACGTAATGTGGCTTTAATGGCAGCATCATGCATTTAATTAAGCAAAGGGAGACCAAAAGGCAGCAATCTCTTACCCATGCGGGAGGGGCCTGGGGCCACGACATTAACCACAAAACAACTTCCCAGCAGTGTTAGAGAAGAGAGAACAAACCAGAGGCGAGGGGTTAAAAGACTCAGTAAGTGTGTGCATGGCTGTGAGTCATTTTATGAACACCATTAGTCTCAATCAAGAATCAGTTCATAAATCCAAATGAGAGATGTGACGCTGTCCATTTTCTTGCACACCGTACCTGACAATGAATCTCTTGCCCATGTATCTGAACTGGTGGAGGCAGACTCTGCAGGACAAACAGGAAGAGAAGCTCAGCCAGAGATCATTACTGGACTCAAAGACTTGCATTCACACGAGGCTTTCTGAAACAGGAAGCTCAAAGGACGGTCAGAAATCGGCCAATAGATAATAACATGCTCCATCAATGCAGTTTCTTCTTCCAGCTAATAGTTATTCCATCAAGAGAACAGAAAGCATGGGACCTCTATCAATAAAACCAGTGCTGCCAGCTTCCTGTTTTCTGGTTTTTGTAGTTTTAAGGCCGAATCACACTGTACTTGAACATTTCAGAATAAAATGACAGCTATTTGTCATTTCATTTTCCTGAAAAACTTTGGACATTAGTTCTGTACTTACTCTATTAACGAGAAGAAGTCCATTAGTTCTGAGGGAGCTGCTTTGTTCCAGTATGCAAAAAGGGCCTCTGAAGTGATGAAACAGTCAGAAAATCATGAGAAGACATTACTCTGGGCCGGCTGCTCGTATCAAAATCAAGCACAATCACTCAGACAGGCCGTCCTACCCTCTGACATGCTCTTGAGGATATGCAGAAAGCACATGAGCAGGTTTTTGATCTCGTCCCGGTCCAGCTTGTCACAGCGCAGCACAGTGCTGCCCAGAGCCGACGCACACTGGTTCTGCAGAGGCAGAAAACAAACCACAGACACAGAGATTCAGCTATCAGGAGGCAGGACTGAAGAAGAACCGAATCTTCAAAGAGATAAAGAACATCACTCAAACAAGCCAAACTTCACAGATGAGAAATGTCAAGTGTTTTCCTTGAAGGGGGAGAACAGAAGAGAGTAACAAGCCGCAGCTCTGTGCTTTGAGATAGCAGCATCAGAAGCAGGTTTGAAGAGGCACGTTTACAGTTACATTACAGCATCTGAGGAAACAAGTGAGAAAGGCGACGAGGTCAGCTCAACCTCCACTCCGGTGAAAGCACACACACTCCCTGACGTGGGACACGCAGAGGAAGAATGCTGGGAGGAACTTTGGGAGGATGTATTGTACAGATCCTGTATGTTTTGGTCTCTAAACTGGAATTCACTGACACAGAAAGCACCGCATGCATCAGATCTGTTCACCCAATCATTAAAAATCCCAAATTTGCTGGACTCTGTACAATCGTAAGCAAGAATCTGTGGTGGGCGGCTCACAGAGGTCACACAGAATACTTGTATCAGTAGGTTTTCCTCGTGATTTCCATTCCCCCTCTGGCCTTTGTCACTCTCACTGTCACTGTCCTGCAGGTCAGGCAGGGGCACAGTGAGGAGGGAGAAGTCCATGGTGACCCGCTTGGTCGCGTGGTTCGGACGTGGGACTCGCTCCTCGGGGTCCAGGGGGAGAGGGGGCACGTTAACCGAGTGTCTCCTGGTAAATCTCTCCTTTTGGTGCGAAGTTACAGAGCAAAGAGAAGGAGTGTGGGAGCTCTGGGGGAGGGGGTGGGAGGAGAGCGTGGATGTTGAAGAGTGCAGATAATGTGAAATTAAGATAAAATATATGGGAGTGCTGCTTAACCCTTGTGCTTTGTTGACATTGGCTTCATTTCCTCATTATTTTGGCTCTCAAAGACGCACAAAGCTAGTTCAACCTAGTCTGGGTCTCCTAACGTCGGTTAACACTGGTCATAAACTGGCTCAGTGAACTCTGGCTTTACTGTTCCAGCTCCAGTGTGTTCATGTGAAAGAGGAAGAGCATTTAATTCTATGTAGAAGCATTAGTTAAGATGAATTGATGATACCCATGGGGAAATAAGGTTACTGCAGCAGCAAGAACTGATATTCAGCAAGATTAGATATATAGAAGCTAGAAGCTGTTAAAGCATAGGAATGAGATCTAAACATGGAGTGATTCATTCGTATTGCACCTTCTCCAGGGAGTTGGTCTTGTCGCTGCTCTTGTCCAGCAGGCTGTTTCCAGAGTCGGTGGAGACCAGAGAGCCTCTGGAGTCGGCGTGGTGAACCGAGCTGATGTTGGGCGTGGAGCTGTGAGGGGAGGCTGCAGGGACAGGGAACAGAAAATACAAACATGTCAGAAGACGGGATAAATCTGCAATGTGCACATTAACATGCAGATGAGCGTATTCAGAATTCAGCTCATTATGAAGATTTACAAGAGCAGCTGCATTAGCTCTGAGTATGCACGTATCAATGCTAAGACAGTGGAGCGAGGACTTGCCTGTTCCAGAGATGACCCCAAACACATCTTTATGGAGGGCGTTTTCTATGCAGCTCCCAGGTTTCTGTGGAGTCACCATGGAGTTGGGCACCAGAGAGTCCTCCCTGGTATTCTGGGACAGAAAGAAGAAGTGAGCTGGTCACACTAAAAGCTTTCAGCTTCAGAGAAAACATCAACACTGCCATGAAATAATCAACAGAATGACATGTTAAGCTTACATTAACCCAGGAATTCATGTTTTGAACGTTCATGTTTGGAATTAGAGCCACAAGCTGCTCTTCGCTTTTCCACCACTAGGTGTCAGGCTTACATTGTGGTTGCTGAGGAGGGCTGATTCCTTGATGTCGAGCCTGTAGACGTTCTCCTGGAGCAGACCAAACAGAGGGAGGTAGAGGGTGGCGAGCCTGGCCTGCTGGCTCTGGAATGACACAGTAGGTGTTCATGAGTCATACAGTCAGAAAAATAAATCAAACTCTGAATGAATTTAGGTTTATTTAGCTGAATTGATTTAGCAGTCCCTGCGTCAAAGTACAGTAAAGGTGGCGGTCGAGAGCTACTCACTTTGGCCGCATAGCGGTCGTCAAACGTGTGTTTGATCATCAGCCCCTTGAGCACCTGGATGGCAATCTGACGGATCTCTCGGAACTCCTGAAGAGCCCCACCCACCTCCCTCATCAGCAGCCCCACCAGGAAGTGGTTTCGACAGAAGTCGTCAGTCAGAGAATAGTCCAGCTGAAGATCTGTGGCAGGCATCAATCAGCAGAAATAACAGGCTGCAGAGAGCGAGCGGAAAATAAACTGCACTCCACGGAGATGAAAGTCGTGTTGAGTGTGTGTCTTTTACCTTGGAACCTTTGAATTCTGCCTTTTCCGAAGGGCATGGGCAGGTTAAGAGGGACATAGTGCTCATGGTTGCAAACCACCCGCAGGAACTCAAACTTGAACTCATACAAAGTCTGGAAGGAATACAAGAGATTTCATAAATTAGCTTTAAGTTCTTGTTTGATAACCTGGATAAAATCATTAAGGGTGGGAGCGGGGGGGGGGCTTCTCACCTTGGGGTCTCCGGGCACAAAGCAGTTCATGTAGTTGTTGATCTGCTTGAACACAAAGCCTCTGTCCATGAAGGTGAAGCAGCGCTGGGTGAAAAGGTGAGTGAACACACATTATTGGATCATTGTTTTAATCATTAAACATAAACAGTGTGCAGAGAATGAGCCCTCTTTGTTTCCCCTCAAACAAGGGGCAACTTTTCTCACTCCTCTCCATATTAAAGGGCATTGCGGGCATTGGGAGGAGGGCCAACCTTGATGAAAACTGCCAGGCTGTGGTTGGCATTGCGAGCCGCATCCAGGTTGTCCTTGTATTTCTGGGTGATGTGTGGCATCAGCATATTGACCAGAGTCTCCACTGCGTGGTAGAACGATGCAGAGAAACGCTGGTTCCTGGAGAGCTGGACACAAAAAGACAAGAGGGAGAGGATTCAGGCTTCGAGGAAAGAGGTTCAAGAAAAGAACACTGAGGCAAGACCTACCTTGACCTTCCCGCACTCTATGAGATAATGAGCCATTGATTTCACCAGGGCTTCAAAGAAGTACCACGAGTGCTGCAACACAAACATTCAGTCAATGCACGGACAGCTACCACTGTGAATTAAAACAGGCCAAGCATGTGAGAAACAACTATAATGAATGTACCTTCAGGAGCTTGTTGCTCGTCAGGAAGTCTGTGGATGGTTTGAGAATGGCCGTCATGGACTTGGCCAGCTCCTCGTGAACTGTCTTTACATTGGTGGAGGAATAAGGCTCCGGCTTAAAGACAAACTGAGAGTGGAGAGGGAGGAAATAAATTATTTTAGCAATTCAATTCGTAGAGGAACATATGAATATATTGTCTGCATAAGGTCAGCATGAGCATAGTGACTAAAGACTGCACCTTGACGTAAGATCTCAAGTAATGTTCAAGGCCTTCTTCGTGGCACTGTGCTACAACGTGAACCATCACCCTGAAGAGAAACAGATAATGAAAAAAAACAGAAAAGAGTAAGAGAGGCTCGCCATGAGGAACAAGTCAGATAGGATGTGAATTACATTTCTTCATTCTAAGGCACCGACACCTCATTTACACACTGCCTGCAGAGCTTCAAAGACGAGTCACACACCCAGCTGAGATACAGAACACACACATGGATGTGCGTGCCATAGGTGAGTGTCTAATGAGGAAAAGGATTCAGGCTATTAAAGAGAAAGCTGGGAATACGCTTTGGAATGAGAACCGGATGAAAGAGCTGTTATTATAATTTTCTATGGATGAAGAAAAATATTGCTGCAACACAAAGCTTTCTGCTGCTGGAAACCAGGCGTGTGGGTGTGTGTGTGTGTGTGTGTGTGTTTTTGGCTCACCTGGTCACGTTGACAGCCACATCCTCATGTGTGGCTCTGGTTAGGACGCAGAACAGCTGGTTGAGGATGGTGGGCAGAAAGTTGACCATCACATGACCCTCCATGGCATGGAGACTCTAGGAGGGAGGAGAGGACGTCAGTATGAGTGAAAGTAGATTTGTCATGTCCCCCTTAATGCTAGATTACAAGACTGCATTTGATGAGACATGAACAAAAGGGTGTGTCGCGTTTTCCACAGGGCATTGGAGATGAATGAAGCGCACAGTACCTTCAGGTATTTCACCAGCTCCCCCTCTGAAGCTTGTTCTGACATCTCCATACTTTGACAGTGGTGGAAGAAGTTGTGCAAGTGCTGATCCTGAAGGAAACACATTCGAGTACGTATTTCACTTCTGTTTGCATTTTGAAGGGCATTTCAGACATAATTAAACGGACACAATGCCCACAAACCTGAGTGTAAACTGTGGAAACGAGATGAGTTGAGAGTTTGAACAGGGGCTTTCCTCCGTCCACCCATTTGATCTCCGAGCCGGAGTGCTGCAATGACAAGTGGGCAACAATTACTGGACTGGATACTGGACAAAAACTGCACTGTGTTGATCTAAAATCTAAGAGAATAAGAAGACAAGGTGTCTTGCCATATGGCTGCAGTGTACTATAAGATAGATAGACTGAGGCTTTTTTAACTCGACTTCTTATGAAGGACTAAGTTTGAGAAAATGACTCCTTACATTGTGCACAAACGCTTATTTGACGAGCCACTTTTGTGCACATACTGCAGCTTTAATTCAATCTACAGTAAACCCATTAGCCCTGCGCCGTGAAGCAACACTGACGCATCTCAGCAGACGAGATGACATTTATTGTTTTAATGGATTACATGTCAGCGCTGATCAGATTTCACAGGCGTTTGATGTTTGCGGCTGTTGGACGTCTACAAGGTCCCAATCCAATCACAGCTAATAAGATCTTCATGCATTAACCAGGAAAATACTTTGACATAGAGAACAACTGAGGTCTGAAGCGCTCGGGCTGTTTACTTAAACAGAACAGTGAAACAATGAATGACGAATACAAGAAGACCTGAAATAGATTCCTTGAAGATTCAAGGTTTCACAGCCCTCCCTCACATAGGTTTCACAGCCCTCCCTCACATAAGTCTTAAAATATAATCAAACGTTAATAAGAATCATCTTTTTTCACCTTGTTGATACCATCCTGGGAGCCGAGGTACCCGGCGGGCAGATTGGCAGCCACAGGCAGCTGCTGTTCATTCATGATGACTCTGCCATCCTTCAGCAGAGGCAGCCAGGCTGAACCCACTGTGGGTGCAGAACAGGTACAGCCACATGCTTATAAAGAGGCTTACAAATGTAAAATATCTCCACCAACACACTGTGTAAAGCATGCATGCATCAAACTGCTTTTAACCACATTATGCACTGTTTTGTTGAACACTTAAAACACCCTCTGGTGTTTTAAGATGTGACTGGAGGTGCAGCCCACCTGGAGTCTCCACCAGGTCTTTCTTCTTGCTGTTGCTGTCACAGCTAACGTGATAGAAGGTGAAGAGAAGGTGATGCTTCTCGTGCAGCTGAGTCGGCAGCTCTATCTTTATCTGAAGGTGAGAAAAACAGATTCCCGGGGTTGGTTCCCTAATACAGAGGGAGCTTTGTTCAGGAAAATGAAAGTGAGAAAGCATTTCCTGTGAGGACTGAAATGTGCTAAAACAACATGAGAGGAGGCGACGGGTACCTTCTTACTTCAAACCACTCTGCCTTCAAAGAAGACTCTCTGACGCTGAGCATATGTCATAGAGCCTCTCTCTCCAGTCTCTCTGCTTCGTATCATTATTACGCATCTAACAGTCTGATAATGAGTAGTACGAGCATAGAAATACCTCATCATAGAACTCAGGGTTCTGCTGGTGGTGCAGGACTGCTGCATGTGCCTGTTTCGTGAACAGAGGACCTCCTGGGCGACCATAGATGCACTGCAGCAGAGTCAAAAAGAAGGAGATGATCAAACGTGAGGGAGAGATGTGAGTGTGTGTTCTGAAACACAGTCATCACAGTGTGTTTTAATGTGTAAAGGGCTGCTTGTTGGTTTGGCTATGAAGTCCCAAGTCAAGGTCAACGAGTTCAAAGCCAAGTTCTGACTCAAGACCACCACTGGATCTTGACTTCTTGTCTGAAGTCGAGACCAAAGTTAAGACCAAAAAGTCTCTGCTTTTAGTATTCATCACTTTCAAATAAATCTCACATTTAAAAGCAAAATGATCATGTGTGACTTGGCTTGCAGAGAACAGCCAAAGGTTTCATTTTGGGCTTTTGGCAAGTGTAAGAAAATATCTGGCATATTAACCACAGATGATGTCAACTCAAGTCCATGTCATGTGACTCAAATCTGTCGGTTTGGTTTGTGTGGATGCTGCAGTATGAAATGAGAAACTGTGCTCTGCAAACGCACCTTCAGCGGCGCTGCTTCATCCTCGTCCGAATCCTTGAATTCAATGCAAACAGCGATGTTCCTCGCCTGAAGAGGGCACACAGAAGTTTCAAACAGGCAAGATTAGGAAAGTTCAAGGCCCGAGACACCACTGGAAACAATTTCTCTACTGCGTCTGTCTGTGTCCATTTCAGATGTCCTTCAGTTCTGTAAAGAGAGCGAAGGTATTTCAGGCAAAGGACTGCCAGCTCTCATTTAAAGTGAAAGTGGGCAGAGACACAGATGGCAGAGAGAAGGCAGGTTGCTTTTCTGTATGGAGCTGACCTAGTGAAAAAAACATCCCTGCATTAATGTATTAATCAGAAGCTGCTGCTCTGCATGAGCATGATTCTACCCAGCTCTGCTGCTCGGCTGCATGAGCCTGAGGCTGCTGCCAGTTGTCTTGTTGGCTGAACAGGAACACAAAACGATGACGAGAAGAAAAACAAAAGGTTCACTTTCCAAAAAGGTTAAGTCATGTGTGCTGGAATCACTTTATGTGACAAATAAAGGATAAAATATTGATGGTGCAGATCATGAAACCACCACCAGAAAGGCTGAAAATGAAAAGCACAGTCCCTGTTTCCTGCTGCTGCATTAGCTCCTGTGTTTCTCCATGCAGCCGACGTGTTCGTACCTTAGCAAAGGACTTCTGTCCGTCATATTTGAGATGTTTTGGGTACACGTAGAGGTGGTTTTTATAGATGGTGCATGGTTGGGAGCACTTAGCGATGCAGGGTACGAACTCCTCCACCTCCAGGAGAGCGCTGCCAGGCCCGTTGCCCTCAAAGTTCCTCACAGGGATGTAAGAGGAAGTGACACAATCTGCAGGCGGGACACGAGAGGAGTTACAGGGTTCAAATGTAAAGTCTGATGATTACAAACAAACCATTAGAAGTGGTTTTGTAAATATTTGGAGGGTTTACTGGTTACATCCGGGGCCACACTGTCAATCGTCACATCTAAGTTCCCTAAGAGCACGGGGAGTTTGGCCATTTTCTCTGGTCTGGAGGAAAAACAGACAGAAATACCAATTACAAAAATGCATCAACACCAGTTGTAGTGATATATAGAAGAGAGGGGAGAGAGCATACTTTCTGAAGTCAGTAAGCAGCTTGAACATGTCCTCGTCTGACAGCTTGCTGCTGTCCTGTCTGTAAAGAGCTGAGAAGCGAGCGCTTTTGTCCAAAGCCCCTGACGCGTCTTTGAACACAGGCCTGCAGAGACGGAGAAAAAAATCATTGGATCTGCTGGAGAAAGAGCACATTTCAGTTCTACACTAGTGGTTTAAAGATTTGCGCTTCCCAGCAGAGCGACTTTCCTTTGACAGCTTCCGTTCAGTCTATACGCACTATCCTAAATCTGAATCACTGTGTGGTATCACGGCACAAGAGAATAAGCCCCCTTGATTTTTAGAGGAGAAAAGTTTCCCCTCAACTGCAAGAAATCATCAGTAATAGACTGTATGATCCTGCTGATGGAAGCCCCTTCATTTCTCTGTAAACAAAACTGGGTTTCAAGCATTTGCGGATGTTTTTATTTTAGATTTTTTGCTGATGTTTGTTTTTCCTTTCCTTTTTGATTGTGGGTGTTTTGTTAAACATTTTGGGAAATGCTAGGTTTCTTCGACATAATGTGGACTGCAGAGAGACCCGATGGTTTTTTAATACCTTGCAGCCCAGGCGAATGGCATCCTGTACTGTCCCAGTCTGCTGCAGGCTGTCTTGGCATTCTTCAGCACCTTCTGAGCCATCTACAGGTAGAAAAGAAACCGGGGGATTCATTTCACTCATTAGTCATTTGAGATGACTTGAGCACTTTTTAACTTACGTCCTCGTCCCCTCGACTTATCTCTGTACCTTAGCAGAGTCTGAGCTCTTCATGTAGGGTTCGGTGCAGTGAGTGATCCCTCCCTGCAGGACCTTCTCAATCCTCGCCACCAGGAAGATCTCTGGATGGGGGCATGTGACTGAGAACACCCCCTGTCTGGGGTACTGGAGAGCCCCGGCTGGGAGCCCACTGGCCTGCCTGTGGCCAGCCAGGGGACCATCGCCACTGCCATTGATGTGCAAGTCCTGTCCGCTGCCCGAGCCTGATGTCAGCTGTCGGACCAGAGGGTGGTTGAGATCCACGTGGAAGTCGGCTGAGATCTTTCTACTGTTCTGGACGTCGAAGAGGGACAGGACCACATAGAAAGGCTCCACCTTTGATGAAAGGGGAGAGGAAGGAAAATATTTCGTGGTGGAAGTTGGAAAATGAGAGACAAACAGAGAGTTTACATTTTAAGGGATACCCATCCTTCCTAACGCACTTCCCATTTTCCATTCAGTCAAACCGTACCATTGATGTAATTCATCTTCCCATTCACTCTTTCCACCATGTGTTTCCATTACACAAACCCATTTGTGTGTGTGTGTCTGTGTGTGTGTGTGCGCGCGCTCTGAATAGCACGGCTAATAGCTGTGGTTTCCCAGTTGAGTGCTGAGTGTAGGAGGAGCTCTCCTCCTGCAGAGACAGAGACCTTGGAGAGTGACGGCAGGAAACCAGCCTCAGACTGGTGCTAATGCATTGTGGGAGGCCCAGGCTGGTTGCCATGGCAGCGGCCATTCCTCGTGCCAACAACACCAGTTTTGACGGGGGCCAGCCAAGTGGGCCATCTGAACTGTCTGTGATCTTCTTAACTGATTTAGCCCTCGCTGTCGTTTGCTAACAGACATTTCCTGGAATATGCTGGAAGCGTGTTTCCATACTTGCAAACACGTGCATTTATAAAAGTGTGCCATCCATGTCAGTGCTGATAAAAACAGACTTTGCACCTTTAACTATATTTTACTGTTTTTCACTGAAACGCACATTAGTTGTTGGCCCCTCTTCATTCTCTGCAATGCAGCCCTGCAGGTTGAAGGACAGGTCATGGCAGCTGACCAGGACTCTCTTCCCAAACTTCTCCTCAAACTGCCGCACGTCTGGTTCAATGCCAGAGAAATCCAGTTTCTGTGGCAACAGGAGATGTTGTCAGAAGCCACAACAAAAACATTTAGTCATGAAATCAATAAAAAACAGGAGCAAAACTGACTGTGGTGCTGGGGAGAATTAGCACAGCACTCATACAGAGTGTGCAGGGCTTTGTAGTCAGGTGTTATATACATCACCTGTGTGTCAGCGTCCAAGGTGAACAGTTTCAGGCGAGCCTCGCTCCTCATTTTGGACTCGATATCTCTGGCAGTCTGTTCAAAGCAAGCCAAGAAATGATTCAACATCACCAAACAGTAAACAGTAATATTTAAAAAGGAAGTGGGATGGAAATGATCACGCAGTCCATATCAGAGGCCCGGATATACAGCATCAATCTGTGAGGAGGAATGAACACAAACCCAAGGACAGCGTATATAATCAGCATGGCCAGAGTACAAAACTATGCAAAATCACATCCATCCATAAAATCAAAGGCTGCAACCATTTTCTCCCTCTCTTCTTCTCTTCTACTTCTCTCCTGCATTAACTTATTGCAACAAGTTGTAAACACAGCATATCATCATGTTCAAACTTGTCATGGCTAACGTGTTAGCAAACCGTTTCCACATCAAGCAGATAGAGAGAAACACTGGCATTAACTGAGAGTGACGTTTCCGCCCTCCTGATGAATCCAAGTGCAAGATTTACTCTCTTTTATCTCTGTTTTGGTCTTCACCAGCTCCTGCGAACCAGAGGATTAAGTTGAAATTCTAAACAATGATGCTAAAGATGCTAAAACTAAAGCTGACAGTAATACATGATTCTGTTAACGGGTGCAACAGAAGGATCGCCTTGGTAAACAGCTAATCGCAGACTGCGCCTTTAAGTGTTTTAAGACTGCCACGTCCCGCTGCCGGACTCCTGCTCAGCACTGGTGTTCGTCTCATCTGTCCTCTACATTTGGAGACCATGCACACAAAACCAGATGTGTGCTTGGTTAGCACCAACAGGAAAATGTGGGACCTGGTTGCAGGAAATACAGCTGTTTAGCAATTCACGCAAAGCAGAGCCCCAGTTACAGTTCAGGCTGCGTCCAGGGGAAGTCGACACCTTCAGACATCCAAAGCATCTCTACAGTATGTGGACTAACCCAAACGGTGTGGCTGGTTGAGCGGTCAAACAGAGGTGGCAAGCACTGTAGGAATGTTACTGCAGATGGAAAAAAACAGGCTACCTGAAAGCCGTCTTGAAAACTTCCGGAGGAGAGGTCTGTTTTTCCGTGCTCCTCATCTGTTGGAGAGATCAACATCAGCTCTGTTAGCTGATGCAATTATACAAAGACGTAATGACGTGCGGGTCTCAGCTTTTCTATGAAGAGGAATGCAATTACGTAAGGAAAAAACATAAGTAATAAGGTTGTTTGTCAAGCATAAGGGGTTTCCATGAGGAGACGTCCTCCATATAAATTATTCCCCGGGCTACAGACGGACTGAAGAAGGCCGCAGGTGCAAGCAAGCATCAAAAGACACAAACACTGACACAAAAATAATTGAGCTGCTGATGTCAACGAAAGGACAAATGCAGAAGAACACACCATCATGCAGCTCTCCGTTCCTCTTCTCCTGCATGGCCTGCTCAAAGCTGCTGTGGAGGATCTTGTTGAGGGTGCCAATCCACTCCTCCATCTCAGCTTCACTGTCTGCAGCCAACAGGAAGGTGCTCTTATCCTGCATCTTCAGCTCAAAAGCGAACCGACGCACTTTGCTGTTCTGAAAGAAGACAAACGTAAACTCTGGATTTCATGCACTTTGGTCCTTTTCAGGTTTTAATTACTGTAACATAATTAAGCTTAAAGATGGACACTTTAATATCCATATTGTACATCATGGCTTCACTCCGGTGTGTAAGGTCCTTTACCTGAACAACCCCCATGCATGAGTCCAGGAAGATGGTTCCTTTGGGTTCCTTGGAGGTGTTCTCATCCTTGTAGAAGTTGAGGTTGTAGGATCCATCTCCCAGCTGGGCCAGATGGAAGTACCTCCTCTTGAAGGACTAGAGATGAAAATATAGACAGTTAACATCCCAAACGGCCTCTTTCTTTCTAAAAATACCACACGGGTGGAGGTGGGGCATGGGAAAGCTCAAGGGTAAAGTAAAAAAGTACAACATGTTATGGGCTGCATGGAAAATACAGTATATACACAGTGAGCTGTCACTAGTAACAATACTGGAAGGGGCTGTGAAAGGCTGCTTTGTACTCACCCGCATTGTAACGCTGATTGCACTGTTCATGTTGCCTTTGTACAGCCAGCCATGTTTAGATACTCCTCCTTTCTGAGAGCCGAGGGAGGCTGTGTCCTGCAGGAGGAGGTGCAAAGAGCACACATTAACACAGGTATCCTACCGCTCAGTGAGACCAAACACAGATGAGGATTCCATACATTTACGTTTCTGAAAAAACACATGCGGTACACACTCCCACACACATATTTACACACTTTGCTTTGGGCTTAAAAATGTGCTGAGTGTCCTCGAGGCCGGTGGCAGGAGAGGCTCACACTGACTGTCCGTTCAGCTCTTAATTACGCTCAACATTTGCATCAAGACTGCACTTCTTTAATCTCAGGAGATTCCAGCCATGACAGTGTGTCCATTAAAGGTCACCGGCCTTCAGTTAAATCAATGCCTGAAGCGAGCTAATTATTGGGAGGGGATGTGCCCTTAAAATGCTACGAATGTCACAAAGATGTCAGCTATTCTGGGAAACGACGGGGGCCTACAACACAAAACAAAACATCCAAAGGTTAGTATCTGATAAAAGAGTGAAAGTGAATAAATGAATATTATGTTGTGCTATAACTTAAAAGATAATGTTTGTGCTCTCTTGCATTCCCTTATAATCAAGCTCGTCTGCACAGGGTTTGGTGTTCCTCAGGGTTCTCTAAACAAAGAGGGAAGAAAGTTTGTGATTGGTGGACTTACCTCATCTTTTTCCACATCTTCATCCACCTCAAAAAGGTGAGCTGCCAGTTTCTCAGGTCTCAACACCTTACTGAAAGCAGAGGGAAGTCATCATTTCTACCCGGCCCCCTTATCACCACTCAAGGACTTACTGCAAACTTTAGGGAGGCATCAGAGTCCAACAGTAGGATTTAAGGAGTCGCTCATCTTGAGGAACATGCTTATTTTCTTTCTTGCTGACAGCGCGTCTGTAAAACTATGAAGATGCTCCAGCTCATTGGTCAGAGAATAGTTCAGCTCAATTGTTCCCAGCCTTCTCCGTCTGTCGTGCTTCTACAGCCCCTGACAGACGAACTCAAGTACCCCTTCATCGACAGCACCACAACATTTAGCGCACTACTTCAACCATTTAGCCACTGCTTTTAGCTATTTCATCTTCATATTTGGACTCCAAATTCTTGACTGTGTAGCGTTCAGAAATGTACAAATGTAAAGTGCAAAATGACTTTTTAAAAGTCAAGGCTTCTCAGTCATGCTTCTAGTTTTACAGGATGTGGCTCAAACACTGCAGCCGCTTCTCAAAGTGCAGCTCAAACCCCAGACGGACAGTTTACCCTTTGACCTTTACAAGACCCGGCTCACTCTGGGGAACTACTAGTATAAACAGTGTCAAGGCCAAGGCCAGGGCTTGTCTCGTTTAAACATGACACACAACATCTGTAAACTGCATTCCTGTCCTTAAGAAAAGTGGCCTGGCCAAGGACACATGAGGCATTGTGGGATTTCCCTGTAGTTTTAATGATATCAATCAACAGCAGTCCCAGAATAGCTCTGCTTATCCTTAGCAGAAAAACATAGGAAGCCTTCTATTGTTGTTGTGGAAGAGCTTGGAGCCTCTGAAACAGATTTCCGTCTTTCTAGAGATCAGGCTAAAGCGTTCAGTGGTCGATAAACAAAGGGCAGTGTCACTGAACAATAAGATTTATAATATCCCTCAGAGGGCTTTTCCAGCTTCGTGTACGATGTGGTGGACGTGAAACAGGCTGTTAGCCCAGCAGCACATGCATTTATAGATATGAGGCTACAGCACAGTTTGCTGGACTGAACCACTGGATGGCACATTACTTTGCAAATTAGCTCATTTTAATCATGTTTGTCAAATGAATCCTCCTAAATCAAATGGGCTTATGTGTTAAACTTAGCATTCAAAATCTGTATCAGCAGCAGTGTGCTGAATATTTCATGTGTCATTTTGGGCTTTTAGTAGTGGAGGTGAAGCTGTACATCTGCTATATTTACTGAATCTAAAGGGGCACTGCACTCATTAAGCTGAGAGGGGCTGACTTTCACTCTGTGGTAGGAGTCCAGTCCAGTTTGGGACCGTTTCATCCACAGTGGACAGCAGACAGGCGCAGACGGCTCCCATAGAAAAGCTCACTGAAGCAGCTTTGAGCTGCTCTTTAACAGAAGTTGGGCAGTTAAGCAGACTAACTGGTTGCCAAACGAACCAATTAGTCCTCATCTTTGAGGTCTTTTCTCTTGTAAAAGTAAATTACTGTTTGAAAACACTTCAGATAAAACATAAATCTTGAGTCTGCTCTCCAGTGTGGCATCTCCTTTGCTTCATCCTGATGCACCATACAAATGAGCTCTTTTCTGGCCGTCCAAACTGCCTGCCTCCAGTTATAACACACACTAAACCTGATGACATCAGCCAATTATATCACATCTCAGTTCAGCTGCACATTTCCCTCCTATGCAAACTGTTAAAATAATGATGCTAACTTCTTTTGAAATATACGACTGTTAACACTGTAGTTCAGCTCAGCTGTTGCTCTACATGTGAAGCAGAATCAGTGGCAGTGACCTTGAACGCAGCACAGTCTGATGATGGACCTCTCAGGAAACGTACACCTCACAACAGCGCTTAGTATAACTCAATAACACACTCACTTTGGGAGCTGGCGGAAGTCTCCAGAATACTCCTCGTACTTGTAATTGACCACATGCCAGTCGGACTTGTAGGTTTTGATGCACTGCAGAGACAGAGAGCGAAGAGGGAGTGAGAGGTCATTTCAACATGAGCAAATTAATATGTGTACTTACATGCGTGACCCAGACGCAGACGGCCTCAGGTTTCTAAAACAACTGCAGAAGAGTACAGGAATATTTGACTTCCATCCAAAATGTTTTTTTTTTTTTTGCAGGAAGAGTGGACTTGAGGGGATTTTGTTGCTTTTAAGGAAGACTTTAAGACTCGAAGGAGCTTTAGCAGATCCAACACTAAAATGCGAAATATCCAAGTGAGTTAGCAAGAGACAAACATTTATCTTACTATTTGTCAGGCAGTGGAATAGTAGTGCGTTTTCTGTCGAAATAATCCTAGTACAAATCAAAAAATAAGTCAAAAATGAGGACACAACATCTATTCAGACAGGATCGATATTACAGAAGGAGGTGGATAATAAAAGGATTCATCACTCCTTTTCATCTTACAGCAAACTGCAGCTCGAGCTCCCAAAGCTGTTAGTCCACATGTTTCTGAGAAGCTACGTTGGGTTAAAATTGTTTATTTCTTCCTGCGGAGAGCAGAGAGGAAATCTAAACATCTGACACGAGCATGAACAACAAACACCAGCAGCATCTCTTGGATGGAGATATTCCAATATGTGTTCATCAATTCTGCGAATTCACAAAATACACATGCTGACCGCGGCAGAGGGTCACCACGACGTGGAAAAATAAATTCAGAACGAGAAGAGCCCGGCGGTATAAGGCTGCACAGCTGCTCCAGATGTAGTTATGATGTAATTGCTGGCTGCAGCCATGGGGGACTATCCCCTATCAGGCTCTATCAGGCCGCACCCCAACCAACCCCAGCACACAGCTCCTCTGAAACAACATGACGTGAACCACCAGTGAACTGTGGACTCCATCTGTGGCCGATCCTCTGCATTGTTAGAAGTTCACTTAAAGGCTAACGGCAACAGTTTCTGACATGGATCATATAGATTTCCCATGTGTCTAACTCTTGTGAGCGGTCAACAAACACTTTCTCTGAAATCTTCTTTATCCACACACTGTAAACAAATCAGAGCGAATCCTTGGCTGGAGTCATGTTTGAACCTATGAGCTCCAGTATCTGATGGCTCTTCAGGGCGTAAGAGCTGGTTGCATTATCTGGACACAAGTGAAGCACCTGCCTTTGGGTGAAAGGAGAGAAAACATGGCTGCGCTCCAAACAAAAGGATAACGCGGCGCCTCAGTCACGGCAGAGAGGTTGAAGCTCGGGCCAAGACTGAGGGATGAAGAATGGACAAAGCAGGCTTACGTCCAGGTATGTATTAGTTTTACCTCTTGGACAAACAGCGAGTGAGCTTCTTTCTCAGCGGTCTCTGGCACGGTGGAGAACACAGTCCTGCCCTGGCGCCTCAGGGTGGAGATCTGAGGAGGGAAAAGGAAAGCAGGCATGAAAAACAGGACTGATAGAGGAGACTGGCACACAGATCCATCCTCCTGCTGTTTTTATACAGCAGGGCAAATTCACTCACACAGTATAAGCATTTCCTGCAGTTCTCTTTGTACCTTCCTTCAAAGGAGGGTCAGAGATCAAGGTAAGCTATAAACCAGCCTCCTGAGCTCCTGGAGATCAGCGCTATGCTCAAGGACACTTCAGCAGAGGGATGTTGCTCACCTTACCTCGCCTCTCTGATTCATTTGCCTTCATTCAGATGGCCAACTCGTATCACAACCAGGGCTGCACCTTCAGATCAGGGCAAGCTAAGACTTCGGGATAACAACTAAAGCCTTGGCTTATTAGCATCAGACGTAGCATCACAAATATATCCCAAAATCCTTTTCAAAACACATTAAAATCTAATGTCATATACAGAGCAAATGGAGAAAAAACAATAGTGTGCAGCCTGTATTGTCCCAGTCCTAATTCCTCCCCCTTATTAAGTGGATACAGCCAGAAAGCGAGGAGTGAGGATCCATAGCCGAGGAGCGAAAGGCGCCCCGGGGCTTCAAGACTGCTGGGCTGGGAAGCTATTGGGCACAACACTGCTTCCACTTAGTGTTCTGCTTTTCTACTCAACCCACAAAGATGAGTAGGAAACAGTGGCACAATGACCTAGTTTTGTCATAAATCTCCTATTCTTACACTTCAAGCTGCACACATTTGCCCAGTTCACTCTTGCAGCGGCTATTAAAGACGTGTCAGGAGCCCAAACCGAGCTCAGTTTATTTAGTCTTGTATAATATGTATGCAGGTCAAGTTAAGTTCTTATGAGCAGGCTATTGAAAATCAGTGGCACCAGTGAAACTTTAAAACATCTGCAGTGAGGAAAATGCTGGTCACTCAGGCCGACAATGCAGTGGTTTGGCTCAAAAGGCTTGAGCTGTTTGGAAAAAAAATGAACTTTTTATGCTTTTGTTGTAGCAGACAAAAGAAAAAAAAGGCCTTATTAATGGAAAATACGCTGATTTACTCTCTTACTGTGAGTTCTGACAAGACTGATACCACTCTCATACCTGCTCACTAAACATGAGGGTAAAGCCAAGACACTGCTAGCTTAGGTTAGCATAAAGACTGTATCTCATTTACTAAATCCATACAAAAAATGAAATGTGAAAACAAAATGTGAATCTTGTCTTAATTAGTGAGCTTTAGAGGTGCTGGTGTGTATTTATTTTACCTTTGGACAGAGCTAGGCTAGCTGTTTCCTGTCATCTGGCTCTAGCTTCAGCACATCGTCAACAATTCAAAGACACTTCAGCGGCTCTCGTACAAGCTTTAAAGCATATTTCTCTTTTTTTCTTTGCCAATTCACTGAAAAAGAACCACTTAACACGCACACTGCCTGTCCGTTTGACAAGCCACTCACAGAGCCTTTGACCAAAACACACCACTGTCAGTCAACTGCTAGCAAGAACTGCTGGCTAGCAATTAACAGCATTCCTTTCACAGTCATTAAACCAGAGCTTTGATGGCTTCCACTGGGCCAGAGGAGCATGTTCCCACAGGCAGTGACACTGCAGGGCAGATCGGGTGATGCCGGGCAGGAATTAAACTCTCTAGCATGGAGATATCTGGGCAGACGAGGAGGCGAGAAGTGAGTCTTCTGAGGTCTTTGAAGGATGAAAGTGACTGTAGTGTGTTTCATCTGTGTGGCTGCATGCATGCAAAAGTACGTCCAGGATCTCTCCTGTTCTGCATGAATCTGCATGTGGGGGAAGTGGATCCATAACTCAACACTTTACCTCCTGTTACCTCTTTCCACACTGAGGCTCCCTCTTGCATGCATGCGTGTGTGTGCGTGTGTGTGTGTGTGTATCCATACGCGTGTGTGTCTGTGCAGCACGTGCACATGCTACACCCATATGTCTGGCCTGCTCCCCCTTCTCCTCTCTGAGCCCAGTGATGTAAAACATATGGCAGGTTAGACAGATGGACGGACTGGGTCACACACACACACACACACACACACACACACACACACACACACACACACACACACACACACACACACACACATACACACAGAGTCCGGGCAGTTACTAATGGCTGTGCTCTGCAGACAGCCTTGTAATGAAAACCACTCATCATCTCCTGATTGTGAAAGAGTTTGGAAGCAGACTGTACGTTGACGATTTCCCACCATGCACTCTGCTCACAGCTACATAGTTTGAGTCCTATAAAAGCCTCAGTGATTTCCTGAAACTGCACTCAAACTGGAGGAAAGAGTGCATTTGTTGGGGACTATTTTTAGCGGCGGATGAATCCACATTGGTGGGATTGAGTCAAAACAAAGTACAGCGCGTGTGTTCATTGTAATCAAGGAGCAGTGAGGCTCACTGGTGTGTTTTTCACAGTTCCTGACAACAGTGGAGCTCTGAGGCGCAGAAGAATGAGATGTATCAGGCTTTGATACACACTTGTTGCTAGGATATGCATTGTTGGTTTGAGTCACATGGGGTTTGTTGACAAGAGGAAAAATATTGAATCTCACCAGACTTTTAAGTTTGAGACTTGAGGAATGACAAACACAAGTCTGTCCCTGTTTTCTCCTTCTCCCTCAAACTGGGAGTGGGCCCTGCGGAGACCCATCTCAGCACGACGGTGATGTAATGTTGACACAGCCTTTCAGACCCTTTGAACGCAAGCAGCAGATCTACACGGCGTGTAAATGTTTATAAGACCACGAGCCAGCGATTACACACAGTACACGCAGAAGTCAGATTTCAGACATGGGTAGACCACATCATTTGCCGTGTCCTCGTCACCCAGTCGAGCTAACCTGCTGCAGGAGCTGAGCTCCTAAAAAGTCCCACGTGCAGTGGAGAGGAACTTCAACTTACACAGCAGCACGATTGTCATTAACCTGCTTTTATGTTGATTTTGTCGAATGAAAACAGCTGAATGGTGGATTTGGCTGCACTGAAACACAGTAACTCACAGCTGTTTTCATATTGTTCATGGGTTTTGATCCTTTAACTGCTTAAGAGGATCTCGGTAACTTAAATTTGTCCAAGCAAAGTTGACCTAACTGATCCAAACTCTCACATGACTCCAGTCATCCACATTCACCCGTATCCTCTCTGAGCAGCTTCCATGGGAATGATAGTCACGTGACCCTTGTCAAACTCAGCTTATTTTTTTGGAGAGACATCTGTCTCAACTCTTGCTTCATGAATCTCTGCCTCGCTGATGCTGCAGCCGTTAATGAAGCGTTTGACTAAACAAACACACAGTGCAGCTGTATTCCTCCCAGCACTCAGACCTCCTTCCTCTTCTCAAAAGACAAATCCACTGCCACACAGTATATCATCCCTGCGTTCAGAGCATTCCAGCCGTTATACTGTGATTAAGTACGGCTTTATCTCGACGTGCCTCACCCACTGCTGCCTCGCTTACTGGCGTTCCACATTTCCCAGAATTACTTCAAACAACCTGCTGAGAACAGGTGGTTTTCTCATGGAGAGCAATGATAACAATAGCGACGGTGAAAAAGGTGAGTGTTTGCCACTGGTGGAAAGTAAGTGAGTACATTTACTCAAGCACTTGTTAATATCATGGGAGAACAATTCTAAAATGGTACAGCACCAGCTCCACCATTAATCCATCAATAATAATAATAATAATAATAATAAGATCTATGCATCTTTTTAATTTTAATCTCATCAGCATCAAGCTATTTTAACAGCAGCTGGTGGACACAGTGGAGCCTTTAGCAGCTGAAGAGTCACATACTGAACTTAAATTCATCAGACAAACATGAATTCAGATTAATGCTCTTTACCTTCTGGATATACTGTTTTCTAACACCTTCATGTTGTCAGCTTAAAAGTTTTGGGTTCAGCTCATTTCTGCTGAGTGTCAAATGGCCAAAAAAATCATTTAAAGCAGGTTCAAGCATTTTTGTTCCGCTCAAACTGACAAAGACACTGTGAGTGGCATAATTTCCTCTGTGTAAACAGTGGTTTGAAACCTCTGCAGTAGTTTGGACTTGATCAACTCCAGATTCAAGGCCACTGCTCTGCCACCGAGGATGAGCCGTCGACATACCCAGAGTAACTCCACCCACGTCTCACCTGGAAGTCGTCGGTGGGGAACTGCAGCATGTCGCGCAGCACGTCGCTGATGATCTGCGTCTTCCTCTGTAGGATCACATTCTCATAGTCCAGAGGCTCTATGATCTTCGGCTTTACCTGAAAGAGCAGATTAGAGCACAGCATCAACAACTGGCAGCACGTGGCGAGGCAGAAAACCTGCTCATCTTCTTCTTCTGTCCAGCTGTCTTTGTATCAGTGTGTGGGCTGTAGGGTGAGTTACAGAGGGATATTGGGGGTATTCACGCTGTCTGGACAACAAGTTGCTATTGTCTTCTCACAGAGTGACTGGCTGACAGCTACAGCAGCAGGAACTGGCACAGATGAATGTGGGTTAACAGAAGAGGAGACGCTGGATGAGAGAAGCGAGGGATGGATGGATGAATAAGCTGGAGTCTGTGTGTGCCATTGTACCAGCCACTGTGCCATGAGCTCACGTTCAAAACCTGAACGAGATGCGTAAATAGTGGCCCTTGCAGCCCTACAGATCTCAAAGAATGTCAAATATAGAGAACAGGATTGTGCCTGTTTGGACATATGACACACATGTGTGTGCATACTAGGATTCAAAGGCAGTAAACAAAGCGGATCAAAGCTGAGCTAAGACAGATTTCACTTTCAAAACACTTCACGGTGTAAATTAGACACCGGTCTAATCCGTACCTGTAGACTTCATGTCTGCATGAGTGAATTTCAGGCATAGATCAGGACACCATGCAGAAAGTTGTGAGTCAGCACTTGACAATGAAGAGAAAGATGAACTCAGAAATGTTAATCCTTTCCTCCCTTCAATTTCCCTTGCCTTAAAGCATCACAGAGAGGCCGGATTTGTGAATGAAATGAGAGTACGGATATTGTTTTTCACTCAAAAGCTGAAGATGATGTCTTCAAATTGCAGCTCTGAGATGTTCAGTATACAGACACACACATTCAATTAAGTCTTTTCTTTCAGCTCTAATGTTTGTTTAAAATCCATTAATTACACCACATGTGCAAAGCTGCCTTTTTCTAAACTGTCTAAACTGCACATTTCTAAACTGTCATACCTCCCAGGTCTGGATGTGACCACTAGGCGTGGCTGCCATCCAGATTATTTGGATTAGCCTCTTGGTCTGGGTCCAGTGAACGCATAACAAACTGAGGCCAATTAAACAGACTTCTGACCATAGATTTACATTTTGATTCGTCCAACCAATTCTCCCGATGACGCAATGAAAATATCCCTCCACAGCTCTCTGGATATAAAAGATCATCTGATAAGCAGCAAATCGTCGGTCCTGATTTCCAGCTGGATAATTTCCATTCAGACAGAAGATAACAACAAGCAGCTGTGAACTCTGACTTGTCAGTAATTATCTCACATGAATGCATTAGAGAGATGCGAGGATCACATTTAACTTTAAGGCTGATGAAGATGTGAATGTTGCTCTGCTCTATGATGGCGGTTTAATAATACTCTCACCTAACTAGTGAATTATGACAAATAATCTTCATGTTCTGATCAAACATAACGCAAATGTGTGAAAACGTTGCAGTAAAATGACATGTGATTATAATAAATCTACATCAAAGAACTAAAAAAAGGACGCAGAGCGCATGCTGCTCTTCAGTGTCCTTAAGCAAACTGTGGAGTCTGCCTCACTGCACCAACTTTACAGCCAACTTGTCACACTCCCTGACTGATGCCCAGAAACAGTTAATGAACAAAGGGATCCACCAGTACTCCATTTCCTAAAAAAAGACCAACATTCAACCCCCTGGAGAGGTGGACCCTGAAGCTGCTATTTCCCATTTCCGCCTAACCCTTTTAAATTATCTTCAAAGCTTCTCTTGAAAGGAAATCTAAGCGATAAAAAACTTGGTTAAACAATGAGATCGCATCGGCTCCTTTCAGCAGGCAACTCCCACAATGAGGGTGGATTTTAGAAAAACTTGGATGTAAAAGATGGCACAGTCCACACTCACCGCTGCCACCTGCGACCCAGCCTCCACCTCCGCCTCAATCTCAGCCAGGCTCTTGTACTGCTGCGGAGACTCTATCACCATCTCCCTTTTGGGGGCTTTGCCGGCCCGGCCCTGCATGTCGGTCGCTCCTGCCTGTGTGTAGCCTTCGATCAGGTGTGAGGCTCACTGCACACACACTTCCATGGCACCTCAGCGTGTGAAGGGCGAGGGAGCTTTGCCCACCGTCCAGTGAGATTCCCTCTGTGCTCAATCACAATAGCCCAGCCTCCCTCTCCCTCGCTCCCGCTCTGACTCTCATCAGGGCAGGGCCCCTCCCACTCTCACAGCTGTGCAGCTGTGTGAGCATGTGTGTGTGTGGATATGTGTGTGCGTTTGTACGTACAGTATGCGATGTGCGTGAGGGGAAGGGGAGGAGAAATCCACCACTCCCCTGTTAAAACCTTCGAAGAGGCCCAGAGATCATGGCGTCATGCGCCTGCTCCACCTGCCCTGAGTGTGCTGAAGACAGAAGAGTGGCAGGAAAAGGTAGAAGACAAAAGGAGGAGCTGAACGGGACTAAAGTTTTGTAATGTTTTAGATAACAGCCAGTACTGAGAGTACACAAAGGAGACCAACACACTAAGAACACACTAAAAAAGGCTCTTAAAGTAGAAAAACTTCATCAAAAAGTTAAACATACACAACACAATACAATCTGAATGCAAAGCTGACTTTCATTGTGCTCCAGCGACAGCAACACACCACCCAAAATACCATTACTTAATATGCAGCAGGTGTCAGGAAGAGCCCCCATGGCCTGCTGCTTTAACAGAGCTCTCAGATCATAACGAACAGCTGAAAAGAGACCAAAATCGATGCAGCAGCCACCGACTGTCGGACAGAAAAATGAATGCACGTTCTACTTTAAGTTAACGTTGAAATGGAAATACACAGTTTATATCCACCAGGAGCTAATGTGTTGATTACTGTGTAATTATACTGAAATGTTACATATCACAGCCCGCCTACCCAATACTAACTTTGCAGGTACCTTGAAATAAAAAAGTACTGTTGAAGATACTTAAAGTAACTGTGATCAGCAGTAGTAACAGTGCTCAGACACTCGATCTGTGTTGATAAAGTTCTACTCCCCGTTGAGATTCTGCTCTGCTTTGAACTGTCCCTAAGCCGTATCCGCTGCAGCGGGTACCCACAGCGGGGTCAGTTAAAACACACTTCCCCCTTATCCGGCTCTTAGACACAACACACACACTCACACACACTCTCCTGCTGCTTCAGGAACGGTTTGAGCTGCCCCTCGTTCCTCCATCCAGTCGGCGCTCTCTCCGAGGAGAATCGCTCGCCTTTAATCTTTAAGCAACGGAGGCGCCTCGGCTCAGCTGTTTTTGATCGGAGAGCGTGTTTCAGAATGATGACATTTAAAGTTTTCAGCGAGGAATTACTGTGGGTAAATTTATGCAAATCCTGTATTTTGGAGGCTTTTTTTTTTTCTCCTTTAAGCTGCGTTACACACAACTCCCAAACCACGCCGATGTTTACCAGCCACTGATTCTCTCTGACTCAACAAGCACGATTAATAACTCATCCAATTATATCTATGGGAAGAGAGGTTGGGGCTCTCTTGAGCGCACAGGATGGGAGGGAGAGGTGGGATGTCAGAGAGAGGGGATGGCACGCCACGGATCGGGGGGACTTCAAAGGCCGTCATGTCTCTGTTACAGTTTCAGCTCCTAACAAAATGTAGCACAAAGGCAGGCAAGGGCGCGTGTGCGTGTGTGCGCGCACGTGTGTGAGCTTCACTTTTTGTACTGCGGGGTTCTCTGATGTGTGAGGCACTGTGCATAATTAGCATAACTTGTTTTAACTGTACTCGCTTCAAAGGGACTTGCTGAAATGTACCATTCAGAGAAATAACTTCCTCTAAAAACACAGGAAGCTGCACAGAGGCTGTAAAATAAGGGCGTTGCACTCGGCCGACAGGGCGTCCATGAGGCGAGGTGGGATGGAAAAGGCTTTACGAGCCACAGGAACGGAGCAGCATTAGTACATAACTAATCACAGTGTGCAGGGCTGCCACTGATGATCACTTTCACCATCAATTAATGCATCAATTAATCCATGAAGTGTGATAAAAAAGTGAAAAATGCGCTTAAGCTCAAGGTGATCTCTTCCTGGATGGCTGACTATGATATTTTTTGCTATGACAGACATTCACGGTGTCCACAGGATGACTGATATTTCTGTTTTTTGTTGAAAGGTCTCAACTACGGCTGGATGGACTGCTGTGAAATTTGTATAGATATTCATGTGGCCTCAGTCTGTAACGGGCTGCTGACTGCGCCGTGTCCCCGCCATCCTGCGGAGGCCTCAGTGACAGCGTCACCAGCTCAGCGTGATAATCAGCCTCTTGTCAAAGACCCTGGCCGCGCTGAGGTCATCCCGCTTCATTCACCCACATCTCTGGAGCGCTCTCACACCATCACGCTTCCTGGAGCTATCGCTGGTACCGTGCCAGCCAAATCACATGCACTGTGTGCGAGTTTCTGTCTGAATGTGCGTATGAAGGGCGATGAGAGTGCAGATTCATTTACAAGGCCATCTGCGGAAGAGCTTGACATGAAAAAAGAAGTTGTCAGAGACAGAGTGAGGGAGGAGGAGGTGAAGAGGACGGTGTCCATTTGTTTTTACACAGCTTGAACCCATTAGGACATGTGAGCCTTCCACACCCTTCCCAAGTGGCATGCAACACACTCACACACACACACACACACACACACACACACACAGAGCGTCACACAAGTCTGTGGAGAATTGCATAAGCGCAGGTTGACGTAATGTTTGGGAGCTGACGATGGCTACAGGCGCCCCGGAGAGGGAAAGTGTGAGGGCGTTGCCTGAAAAGAAGTGAAACTTCCCCTTCAGACCGATCCCCCCTCCTCACACCATACACACACACACACACGCATTAATCACATGCAAGTTAGCTCCCTGACCTGAAACTCACTCGTCTGTCACAAGTCATTATCTGTCACCAAAAACCAGAATGCAGAATGCATTTAACCAACGAATCAAAGAGCAGCTGCTCTGTCTTGTGGTCAACACTGTATTACTGTGGCTCCAGGTAACACAGGGGAAACATATGGGACAAGTTAAATATGACATGAGAGAGGGGAGTTCCCTAAGCCTGTATGAAGTCAGAGCTCTCAGGGGTGCTGAGAGCACCAGCAGCTGAAGCGCAGAAAGTCCCTGCATGGGAATAGGCCATTGGAAATTCATCCAGTCTCCTGTCTGCCCCACAAAGGGATGATCTGTAGCCTGCGCTGGACCACAGTGCTGGAGGCAAGTCTCAGCGTAGCAGGACCGTCTCCGCTGACATTTATCTTACTGTACAGGTACATGATGAGAGGTGCATGAGCAAGACCCGGTCACACATGCATTTAAAAAGGAATTGACCAATGGCAAGCCACCTCGGTAGTGGTGACCTCAGAGGAGAGGATGCTATCATCGCTTATTAGCTGTGTGTAACCCCCCTGTCAGAGTACAAACTGAAAGCAAACTGATGGGACAAATGAGCCTTTTGAATAAACAAGTGTTCCTGTTTGGACGTGGACATGTGCTGTCCATCTTAACTATGATTTGGATATTGATTGAAGGATGTATTCTGCTGCAGTTGCAGATGTAATTGTTGTTTTATGGGTTACTGGAGGCCGACCACAGCTTCATGGCTGTAAAGGAAACACTGCATCTGAAAGTGATAATGGTTTATAGTGAACGTCCTTGACTGTGTGCACCAGCTCTCCTGCTTAACCCCCTCCATAATGACTGTCCATTAAATCTTTCTGACTTAACACAGTGCAGGCTGCTGGCTAATGGAGACAACTTGAGGGAAGTAGCTTAATGTAGCAGTGCATATATCTAAGTGGAAGACAACATGGCTACAGGCCGAGGGAAAAAAGTTCAAGACCCAGATTTCACTTTCCTGATCAGTGCAAGCAAACCCGCACAGATCCTCAGACGTGTCTTAGATTTCCTCGCAGGCAAACGCTAAGCTTTTGATGTGCTCCACCAGTAATTGTGTGATCGGGGGCCACTGAAAGATACACTCCACTTCTAAATGTGGTTCCTCCGGGGAGTCTATTAGGGAGATTATTAGCCAAAATTCTGCTGATGTGTACAGTAACTAATGCTTAATCTGACAAGTCTCCAGTCAATCTGTAAATTATTAATTCTTTACCTTCTTTCCATTCTCAATAAAGACATGATGCTATATGTATATGTGCTATATGTACAGAAATAAATTACTGGAGCTCTAGCTAGAATCTTTGCTCCAATCTGTTCAGAAATACAAGCCTTTGAGGGTGTTGTATTTCTGGAGATAAACTCATTTTGAGCTGTAAATTTGCATGGTAAACATTACCAACTGCATGAAAATGAAACTGGAAAGAGAAAAGTCTTCTCTCCAAGAACACTGGAGTTTAATTTAATTAAAAGCACAACTGATTTCAAAAGACTGGAAAATGACTGGAAAGTACCCACAAACACAACAGGAGAGGCAACATTTGGAAATGGGTTTACCAGAGCGGTGGTGGGAATCCAGAGCTGAGATCCCCTCAGACTCAGTGTTTCCTCTTCCTCCTCCAGAGCCCCGAGCTCCACCGCCCCCTTGATGTAGCCACAGTTCCTCTCAAGGATGGAGCGCAGCCCCTCCAACAGAACCACGCTGGTGGTGCATCCCATGGCGACTGCAGACGCTCACCAGCACCATGCAGGAAAAGACGGAGCCTGATTTAAAAAGTCTTGCCTTCAAGTTCAGCTCCAGGTAGACGCAGCAATCCCAGCCTGAGCTCTAAGCCTTGACCTCCTCCACATCGAGTCCCCTCACAGGTGTACAAACAGGCTTTAGGATTCACTCAGCCCGTCTCCCACAGGCGAGGAGAATCCAACCACTATCTTCAAAAGCAAATCCCAGCCGAGCGCTGGGCCGGGGAGTCGTATCCTCCTGTGTGCAGCTCAGCGGGGATGGAGGGATGAGCGCACGGACGAGAGAGGCTGCTCAGTCAGTCGGAGCAGGGCGTCGACTCTCCGACTCCTCTTCCTTCCTTCTCCCTTCTGCCGGGGGATGCTCAGACGCTCCGCTCTCTCCCTCTCGCCGACTCTTCTTCACGGGTTTTGCTTTCTCTCCCTCTTTTCTCAACCATCTCTCTCCATCACTCACTCCTGCCTGTCACTTTCACTTCTTCTCTCCAGCAGGCTCGCTCTCTCTCTCCCTCCCTCCCTCTCACAGCTTAGTC
This sequence comes from Chaetodon trifasciatus, assembly GCA_037975065.1. Taxonomy (NCBI): domain Eukaryota; kingdom Metazoa; phylum Chordata; class Actinopteri; order Chaetodontiformes; family Chaetodontidae; genus Chaetodon; species Chaetodon trifasciatus. The sequence goes on from JBBMOE010000059.1 coordinate 1,150,631, forward strand.
ATTTCTCTGACTCTGCAAGCTTTGTCAACAGTAAAAGCAGACTGATACCAACAAAGACACGCACACACACACCGTCACCCCCCACACACACACGCATAACAACTGGCTGGTGCAGACAATGTCTTACTCTTTCTCTCTGCCTCTTTCCCTCCTTCCTCTTTCTCCCACTGACAATGAAATTACAAGCGATGCAGTCATGCTGCTGATGTCATTTGCACGCACTCTAAGACATAAAAAGGAATGATTTAACTTCCCCTGACCTGCGTCGCCAGGCCCACGCCATTAACACTTGGTTGGACTCGAGCGCGATGCGTCATAGGACAGCCAGGACAAACCTGGCAACCCTCTGCAAATCATCACCTAATTAACATCCCAGCATCCTCACATCCTCTCCCCACGAGCAAGGACGCAGGCTTGTTTATGTAAGGCTGATTTACATGCACATGCAAACAATCCTTTTCTTCAGCTTCTCTCCGATGGCTGGTGTAAATATTTCATCAGCGGTTGACACACTCACCTACTTTTAAGCAGATGATGCAGCAAAACGGTTAAGACGGAGAATCACATTAAAAAGCAAGAGGGGGCACAAAGTAGAAGCAGTGTTTGGACTCATCAGAGGGTTTAAATAGATCGAACTAATAGCATTATAGTGCGCCTATGTGACTTTTACTGACAGCAGTTATTATGGGCATAAATGAAAAGGCAAGAGTTAAAGCTGCAGTCAAAATACAAAATGTAAAACATGAGCGGTGAAAGTGAACCACGGCAGTAAGGTTGTGGGCCATAAAACCCAAATGATGAGCTGAAATACACTAAAATGTTCTGTGGAGCTGAGCGCAGCTGTGCATTTGGTGGGTGGGTTTGAAGCTATGAGTGACACTTACATGCAGCTAGTCATGCAGATATAAAAGTACTGATTACAACTGAGGGAGTCACAGGAGACACATTCATTAATTGAGTAGTACTCCTCATGACAGCTGATCTTCACGTGTACAATGGATGGAGTGGCCCTTCAAAGCTGTTAACTGGTTTCTCTCAGTTTTCAGGCTCATTAAAAAGCCTCAGCAGCCTTCTTTGAACAATCTCATTACATTAGGGCTTCTCCTCAGAGGCTGCATTAATCTGATGAAACTGCACCCCGTAATGCGTCCAATAGGCTTTTCACACAAAAAAACGAGGGAGACACTGCACCAGACCGCAAAAATACTTGATCAGAGTCCACAGAGCACATTTATCAGTTGTTTCCATGTGCCGTTTAGTCATGAAAATCCGCCTCAGTCAGCAGAGCAAACATAATGCTCTTCTCAGATGCTCATCTTCCATTCCAAAAGACGGTGCACTACATCCTCCCTCCATCACAAACTTTCTGCATGAACTCTATGGTTTGAGCTTTGGTAGTTTTAGACCAAAATGTGGATTTGTTTTAACTATAAGGGGTTGGTCTCCTGCCATCACTCATGTCAATGCACGTCAGCGTTTTTCTCATTGCACAAGCTGCAAAAATCTAATGAACCAAGCCAGACTTGTGTAAAGATTTATAGGATTCCATGACCATGAATGTGAGAGCGCGATGCTTTAGCTAATGCTAATAAAGACACACTCAAGAGCTTCTTCTCCACTGCTCAATGAAAGCAGGAGTCTTTACATGTTTGGATCATTTCTCCACAGCTCCTCCACGCTGGAGGACAGAGGCAGAAAACATGCATCATTGCTGCCCCCCACAGTCTGCTGCGAGCACTGCAACAACACTGAGGCCTGATGACTCACTGGAAAAGAGCCAGACGATGCGTCTTACCTCATCTTTTCTAACAGATTTTGGGAAACACTCCCATCACATCCACATGACTCAAGGCAGACAAAAAGGATGCCATGCGAGCTGCGAGCCCGTGCAAAAGGCAAGAGACAAGCAAGCACGAAAGCTTTGCCCAAAACACGCTGTAATGTGACCCAGAGAGCATGCAGAGCAGAGCAGAGATTCAAAAGACGGCGTGGCGGCCAAGTTTCACTGCAACGGTTTGATGTTCGGGGCGTGGAAAAACTATCTAGGGTTTGTTTTGCATAACTAGGCCTCAGAGACTTACTCTGCTGTGAGTTTTATTTTTGCATGCATGTACAGTTATGTAAATGTCGATAAAGGGAATTAATGCCCAGTGTGACCACACAGCATTAACAGTGTGATTAAAACTAGGCTGGAAGGAAACCACATTTGTCATTAGTGAATAAGAGAGAGGAGGTAGCCTGCCTGTTAAAGGATTTGGTTTTAATAGTATGTTACGAGGATCGCTCAGAGAACAGAAGACAATTTACATCTGTCACAAGCAGGATCTAAATTTGGATAGATTTTGGTAATTTGACTCTTCTGTCCTACTACAGGGAGAGTAACTGCACTTGTTGGAGGATTGCTTTTCAAGCCTCATTGAAAAGTGGCCCAGATCGTGTTCCCGTTGCTCTTTTAGTCCACGTAGTGCAAGTTTCAATTGTGATTCTGTTCATCTCGGGCAAATGAGCCAATAGTTTCATCAGGGACCTAAATTCAGGCTAACCATAATGAATGCTAGTGTTGAATCTGGGTTACGCTCATGTGATTTGGGTATTGAGTGTCCTGAAAGTGAAGTGTCATGAAAGGCCTGCAGGTAATCTGGCGGACTAGGACGCGGTCCTTGTGTCCTGACATGAGGTTTTGGCTGCGATCAATACCCTTCATGGCTAACAAACCAATAATGAGAAAAACCAGCGCAGTGCTGTCGCCTCTCTGTTCTAACTAGGCCACTGGTTAATGCGCTCTAATTCGAACTATCTGAGCCTAACTTTGACATGGAGGATTCTCAGGCAGCCAAAGGGAGCATGAATGTTTCCTCACCAAAGTGAAATGGCTATTTTTACACATGCTACAGAGGACTGGATGTGCAATTGTGTCAACTGGGTCAGAGGAATTTTTTATGGTCACTGCCCAATTTTTGCAGACAAGGATGGCTGCACTGCTGATTAAATAGCAACTGTTTAGTGAATCATGCAGAGTTAAAGGTGCACTCCACCAATTTTACACATAAAAGTGGATTTCCTTGTCATGAGGAGTCTTCTGTGGTTCTGGAGGGGCTTTGTCAAATCTGAGAAAATAACCCTGATGATGTCACAGCGATGGGATGATGTCATCAGGGTTATTTCGGCTTTAGGCTCTACATATTTGTAAGAGAAAACCTGTGTTTCAAACTGGAAGTGTGGAGTTTTTACCAGGCACGGAGAGTGTAAGCAAATATGTAACTGGGTGCATTATGGGAAATGTAGGCTTCAGTGTTTTTAGACCTTGAGCCTCTAGTTTTGGGGACTAAAAGTTTCAAGCTGTTTCAGTTCAGACCTTGTTTTTTAATCTGTTTCGTAGCCCTCCAGCTCAGATGCAGCAGAAGTCACACCTGAAGAAGCTCCTTGGGTGAAAGAGTCGCTCTAGATTCAACCCTCCTTGGATAACCATGACTTGGATGACTGAGAATCTTCACAGCTTTCTGGAGACGTTTCACCACCACCCATAATTTATCTGAATGTTTTTCAGCTATGAGTATCTCCTCCATTTCTCCTGCTCAAAAATCAACCATATTTAGTCTGATTACCGTCTGTTTCGGGTGAACTTTGTTTCTTTTTTCACTCATAAAGTTTGTTCAAGTTCTGTGATTTTATGTTAAGTATGGAGCTAATTAAACAAGATAAATTAATACCAACAGTGAATTCAGTAAATTCAGTAAAGTCAGTAAAGTCAGTAGTAGGTGGTGACAAATGCTTCTTAAATAAAAACTGTCAGTCTCAACTGTAAACTATAACTGATGCAGTTCCCATCTCTAATACTGTATCTTGAGTCTTTTCTAAGTACTTTATGATTTCTATTTGGCAGCCTGATCTTCACCCAAACATTTGATTCATTCCACCATTGTGATCTTTTTTTCCGCAGCAGTGACACGATGATGAACAAAGATCTGCTGGAGCTGTGGGACTTTGTGAAACTGCTCAACATGAAATGTAATGCCATTGTCTGCTAAAGCTTAGGCAGATCCCTACAACAAACAACGAAAGAAACCTCTAAACACTGAAGATGGTGCAATAAGCTGAAATCTCCTTTACACGCTCTCTTGAATCAACACTGCGGGCCACGTAACAGAAACAAAAACACGCAGCAACTACCCAATAAAAATGATGTGGCACTCAAACAAGCACAGACTTTTCATTTGTGAGCCTGCAGGCTCTTAAGAATGATGACAGCCTTGTTTGCTGAATATGGTGGAAACTGGCAACGTGTCAAAACCATGTCATGAAGCAGGAATTTTGCATTACAGTGATGTTGAATCTTGTTATTTTCTGTCAATCTTAAAGAAGAAATGAAGCTCACAGACAGGAAAATGACACTCTTCATATACTTACAAACACACACATGCCAGACTGGCCACCAAAGCAAAAAGAGAGCGGGTGTTTACACCAACGTAAGGGTGGCAACAACACAGACTATGAGCTATAGCCTAAATAAAGAAGACATGGAAACCACATGGCCAGAAAAACCCTTGCCTCAGCTATCAGCGGCAGTGACTCGGGACTCAACCACAAACCCAGCAACCGACCAAACGCCCCGCTCCATCACCGCCCCTGTATCATGACACCGATATAGGTCAGCAGTGCTAAAGCATCTGCAAATCTGCAGATTATCTCTGCCAGGTTTTTTATGCTCTAATCAGACCAAATCCTCTGGAGTGGAGTTCACTCTTAAGTGGAATTCCACAGTTTGAACTGCCTGTCGGAACCGACCACTGTATAAATGGGAGGTGGTATTAAGGTATCAGGAGGCACATTACGGGGTTAGTGTTTCTCACTGGTTAGAGTACAGGAGGCTAGCAGCTGGAGGAAAAAAGACAATAGACAAACAGCCAAAAATATAGAAGACAAACGCAGAATTTAAAGTGCTTGTGTGCGTTTTCTACAGCAGAATGCACGAAGGAAGTCATAAAGCCTCTCAACCAGCAAGGCAGAGAGAGGGCAGAAGGAGGTATAAAAACGTCTAAGCAAGCATTTCCCACAGTTGGAAGTGATTATTAAAACTGCAGGGGCTGTCTTTAGCTCTCTCCCGCTCGGCCTCCACTGTTTACTAAGGTACAGCTGACAGTCAGCCACGCCTGCAGTTATCTGTGGTGTGTGTGCGTGTGTGTGTGTGTGTGTGTGTCCAACTCAACCCCTGATCTGGCATAAGTCTTGAATCTAGATGATTTATCACATATGCAGGTATTCATAATTGATGGTCCCCTGAGCGCTTAGTGTGACACCAAGTTACAGAGGAGAAAGAGGGCACGTTTAAAAATAGCTAGGACACCTACCATCATCTCATACATTATTAAACACAGCCCAGAGATCTGATCTGACATCCATTATGCCACTCCACACACTGTGAGCTCAGGCAGAATTAATAGGCTACTATGACAGAAGTGTAGGGATGGAGATTAAGACTAAATAATGGATTGTGTACCAGGTAGAGGAAACTCTCTTTATATACAGACAGCTGTCCTTCATCTGCAAAAGATTTCCTGCATCCTTTTGGCTTAAACATACAAAACCAGCCTGATCAGATCAAAGCTGCCAGCGTCGCACCGCAGTCCAGGGCCAGTCGACCTGCGTCTCGCTGGGCGAATGTTGAATCGTTGAGGAAATTCTTTGGTGTCCAGTAACTATATATATTTGCCTTCACCATACCAGCCTGTCAGTGTCCATGTCAAATGGGAAGAGGAAACAGCTGCACCATAAGTACACAGTCAAAAATAGAGGTACGTACGGAAGTGTGTTACTAACAGATGTACTAGAGCAGGCACATAATGGGACCCAGATGCATACCTTGTGATCCACGGTAAAGGTACAAAGTACTTTCTGATACCTTAAAACACAGATTTCTGCTCATTTAGACTGAATTTAAAGTACTCGTCATAAGTAGTACTTGCTGGCCTGTGCAGACAGGCTCTGGGGAACTTTGTCAGGTCTGACAAAACAACCATGATGATGTCATCAAGTCCAACCAAATATACTATTGGTTGCATTATGGGTAATGTGGGTTAAAGAGCTTTCGGAGCGTGACCCTTTTTAGTCCTGAGTATACAGGGATTAAAAGTTGGGACATCGCAGTCTCTGCTGATTTGATTTCAACAACTTCCATCGTTTACAGAAGTGCATTACTAACGCCGGTGCGCCCATTTAAAGGACTAGCTTTAGAGATGCTGCAGCGCTAGGCTAGCTGTTTCCACCTGTCTACAGTTTTTAATGCTAAGCTAAGCTAACTGGCTGCTGGCTCTAACTGACTCTTTAGCCTCGGCTTGGACCCCTGAGCTCAGGCGACAAGTGAAGGGAAAACGCATTTATGTGTTTGTTGCATAAGCAAACAACCCTCAGCTCTCAGGTCTCATTATAACTGAGTCTAAACTCAGTTTCTAAGACCCAAGGACAGAGACAGCAGTCATAATTGATAGCAAAAGCCATCAGTTGCAGACAAATGGCATATTGATCGCTATTACGCAACAAGACAGCACGAAAGGCAATCACAAACTGTGCAGTCTGCAGAGGCGATGAGACACATCCTATATTCAAGAGTCACTTATGAAGGAAAAGTACAACCTGTTCTAACACCCTCATCATCCTCACTGTGGGTAAATGTTTGTCTCAGTGCATATGTCAGGCAGCTACAGGCCACATGCTGCCCTGTCATACAATAAAAACATGGACTGTGTCTTTGGCAAGTTTCACCTTTGTCGCTGCTCAGCTGTTTCGCTCTAACCTATCTGGTTGCAAGGTGCACCTGAGGGGGTCAGATGACAGAAAGAACCACAGAAGTGTTCATGTCTTAATGTCTGTGTGTGTGAGTGTGTGTGTGTGTGTGTGTGTGTGTGTGTGTGTGTGTGTGTGTGTGTGTGTCATCTTTCTCGTCCCTTTGGAGCTGGTGGTGTATGTTTCAGTTACCTGGCAACCCCTTTGAGAAAGTTGTAACAATAGACACCCTGTAGAGTCAGACATGGGGACATGCACCAGTAAATGACAGCATAGTGACAGAGTTGTCAGTATTTTCAGATGAATTATGACTGATGCTGCAGAATGTACTGTCTCAGTTTTTAACTGTATTGTATCTGTAAGTATCTGCTCTGCTGAAGTGTTCTTGAGCAAGGCATTGAACCTCTGACCTGAAGTAAGGAAAGCCTTTAGGAAAATATACTGCTTATGATAAATTATGTGTGCTTAGTCTTGGTGTGTGAGTGCAGAACAGACTCCCCTCACCATCAACACTGACGTCCTGACAGCCTCCGAGACGCTCTGCCTCAGCTCGGCGGCGGTGCCCGGCTTGTTGAGCCCCCGGGTAAACTTCCTCGCCTCGGGTGGAGCAGAAGCCATGGTGTAGCCCACCTTTCATCAGGCAGCCAGGTGCGGAGTAAAGAGCAGACTGCGAGAGCTGTCCCAGGCGGCGGCGTGAAGGCTGAAACCCTGCGCTCCAGGCTGTCCGACGTGCGTAACTGCACACTGGCGCGCTTTTATCCAGCCATTGCGCTTCTCTTAAACTTTGCACTGGCTCTTTCTCATCTGCAGTAGAAACAGTCGTGCAGGATGGAATGGAAGATGACTTTCACCGGTCAACAGCAGGCGAAGAGCAGCATCCAAATGCTCTGTCCCGTTCGCGGAGGTCTCTTGCGCAAACTGGCACGCCCCCCGCTTCCTCAGCGTGATACTGCCCAGTGGGACAGCACTGTTAACTAAGTCATCCATCATATTTGGAGGGACGAATAGGTGCTACTGCATATAACATAAGTGTATTTCTAGTATGGCTGTGGGACACTCAGCAGTGACATTATAGTGCCCAGATAACATCATTTGGCCTTTTCTATTTGCGGTATCGCGATTATGCTTCAGTAATACACAAAGGAACATTAAAAGACTTAAATGGCAATTCATGTCTTAATTGTTATATAAATACAAGGCGCACTAAGTATTTGAGGAGCACTAATTACTATTTTGGGGTTATATAACTACCAACCACACGCTGCTCTGCCCTAGGCACAGGATAACATTGCCATCTGCTGGAATAATTATTGTTTTAACCGTACAGTTCGTCAAAGTAACTTGACCACACAGAGGCAGTAAAGTAACACAGTTGAATAACTACTGAGGCATTTAAAGGCACTTTATCACTGTATAGTATTTGAAAGAAGCGCACCTTGGGGGTTTTGCATTAAAATGCAAACACTGCACAAGGTCCATTCATTAGCTGATGTTGTTTTCTAATGCATGCTCAAACTGAGCTTTACAGCGTTTAAAGGCGTCTAAACAATCACACAATTGCATAGAGAGGATGAACGCGGCGTATGTTTCCAGGGTGTTATGTTCACAGTCTGCGGCACAGCGGCGCTGCAACACCCCTTCTGACTGTGTAGGACTGTCCTCCACCCCCAACACCAACCCACAGCAATCTGATACCGGAGACGAGCGGTCCAGACAAGCCTGCAAACGAGGCGTTCCCAGCCGCCCTGTCTGTCTGTCTGCCCAGCGGAGCTCCAAACCGTCAATGCCAAACGCTGCCGACCGCCTCGGGGAAGATCAGACCCAAGAGATATCCATTCCCCCAACCCCGTCGCCTGCCAGCACGGGAGAAGCGATCCGCATCTATCGCGGGGCAGAAAAGCTCACCGTAGACGCCGTGGGCTTGTGATTTACTCTTTTTCGCACAACGGAGATCGTGAAATGAGTCGGGACGCGGAGAACTAACTGGTTAGCTGTTAGGCTAACGTCGGTTAGCGGCGATAGCAGGCAGCTTGGAACCTAAGCGAGCTAATTGGCTAACGTTTATATGCCAAATTCATGCCTGTTGTGTCGAAAGGGTGGACGTTTTTACAAAGTGTGCAACTGAAAATGGTCTGTATTTACATGAATTAGTTGTGTGTCGGTTATTTTAAGCGTTATTTACCTTCTTTGCCCAAGTTTTCTAGTACCAGACAGTCGCCTTGGGCAGCTAAGTTAGCATGTTAGCTAGCAGATATGGACGTTGTTCGCTGGCTGGCTGTAGATGGCAGATCCGCCAAACAAGTTAGCTGCTTGCTTTATGTGCCCTCGACAGCAGGACTAACTTAACTTTTCTTGGCAGCGAATGTTAGTTATCAAATCACGTCAAGCGACCCCAACACGACAGCGCCTCTTTTTCGCATCGTTTATCAATGTGCCCCATGCCTCAGAGATCGGTTCAAGTTATTGAGCTGACGTGAGGTAAAAACAAAGTGTGCTAGAGAAGAAGACCAGAAGAAGTAGAAGAAGACGTGGAGGAGCTCGAGCTACGAGACCAAAGTCTGTGTACACTGTCATGGCTATGGGCCGAATCACGATGAAATCACTCGCTAAATTTGGGATTTGCCTGGCGATCCTCCTGACTTCTGTGGCTGGTAAGTGGCTTATTAGTGAACTGATTTTTTTTTTTTTTTTTTTTTTTTTTTGAGAATGAGGGAAATGTGCTTCCCATGAATATTTGATACTCTCCTTTTGGTTTCTGCTGCTTTGGTGCAGAATAGCCTGAGCTTCTTAACCCCCATCCAGATCCTCTTGTTTGGACTGGGACATCTCTAGTGTTGAATACATTTAATACAGATCATTATATCATACCTGTGTCAGACCCGCCTGCCTGTCCCTTATCCACCTTGATGGCTCAATCTGTGTTACTCATCTCACTGTAGTCAAGTAAACCTTCACAGATCTCTGCTCTTGTGCAGAGCAGCAACTACACCCCTGGCTCCTTTTTAATCATTCTGTGTACAAAGGCCTGGAAAAACACTGCCAAACATACCGCAGTCCTTGTCTGCCAAGTTGTGCCCCCTGTTCAAGACTTTGGGCTGAAGCCAGGCTTCTGTGAGACCTTGAGCATGATAAGATAGTAGCTGGGCTGCACAGTGCATGTATGTGGGCGTGGGGGGTGGAATGTGTGGGAAGACAGGAGGTATTTTACGAGATGGGTAATTTAGGTGATAGAAATTCAACATTGTGCTTAGGCTTTGGCAGGGTTTTGAAAATAGGTGGTCTTGTAGCTGGGTTTGTTCATCCGATGTTACAGCCCTGTGCGTGGGTGTGAATGTGTGTATAAACAGCTTCTCAATAGTGTATTATCATTGCTGTGAGCGTGTGTTATTGTTGAGGCTCCTCCATCCATTCATAGACAGGGTATTATCAGAAGCCCAGAATAATAACTGCTGTTGCAGAGGGAAATATGTGAGTGTGGAGCATAATTTGAACACACAGTTTGACTGTGCTCGTCACTTTAAGCTGCTAGTGCTGAGAGACTGTGCTCCTATTTGCATTTACATTTGCATTTAACAGACAAGTGGAGGTCTGTGTTTTGCTTTTTTAAAACTCCCACTTCTTTAAAAATGACATGCAGAGGCTTTTAATTGTTATTGCTCAGACAGCAGCTGATCATGAGGTCACGCGTAAGCAAATACAGGAGGAAAGCTTGCTATTTAAGCTTAAAATTAGAAACACTGGAGTAGGGAGATAAGTAAGGCGCAGAAGAGGGGTGATTCAGCCGAGAGCGGGACGTGAAGCTTTTACTGGAGAGATGAGTTGTCAGGTTGTGACGTCGGATCAGTGGGGGTGGGAAAGGCTGAGTGCAATTTTCATCCTGAATTGTAATATTCAGCAAAACATGAAACAGTAATTTATCATTTCAGCACACACGCTGAAAATTGTCATCATCACCAAATATTATTGCGCTGACAAGCTCACCTGTATGAGACATGACATGCAAATTGGTATTCCCAGAGAGCACTTTAACGACTGTGGTGACTGGCAGAGGATTGACATATCCACTCAATAATCAGTACAAGGACGATTAATGGATACTTACACGCACGCATGCCATGTAAACAGCCAATAAATTCAAATCGCTGCACTGTGCAAAATTAATTAGGCCAGCAGTCAGACTTTGTCGGCATAATGACTGTAAAGAGACAGGAGACAAATGTCTCTCCGTCTCTCTCTGCGCTGCTGTTTAGTTCATGAATACAAAGCAGAGATACCCCCGTGCCCATTTCTTCGGATGATACTTGTAATGATGATGATGAGAGGTATCACAGGGCCCTGCAGTGCGCAGGAGCGTGTTAGTCATCTCTCTGACCCATCACCTTTCCCTTTGCTCCCTCTGTCTCAGCTCCGGCAACGTTATTGCCTCCCCTCATCCCTTTTCCCAACTCGCCTATTACCACTGTTAATTTCTTTTTCAAATCATTATTCATTTCCTTCCACCTGCCATGTGTTTAACCTGTTTGCAGCTGAGCTTGGGTTGTCCTTCCGCTCCCTGTCCCCCGTGACTAATCAGTGTGTGGGTGTGTGCCTGCTGCTCCAAAATCTGGAGCAGAAACTCGGGATGCCAACGGTTAACCACTAATAAGTTAATCACAGAGAATATTTTTGACCAGTTACACGTCGGCCTGTTGGTTAATCTGCATACCTACACACACACTGGCGCTCTGCTAACAGCTTCGCTTAGCCTGTGGCTACGTAAATTACACTGAAATGTCTATAAAGTAAAAAATGAAGCTTGGTGTGGGAACAATTCCTCCAGAAAAGTCAAATGTTAATTGCGGGATGCTACTCTTCAGTGTAGAATAGTACGAGCACTTGGCTGGACTGCATTAAGACCAAGCGCCCGGCTGCCATGTCCAAAGCCGGCTCGCAGCCAAAGATCATGTCGCCGGTAGCCGCAGGGAGAAAGTGTAATGCTTGCCGGGCCGAGGTCATCACTCAGTTGAGATGGATGCGATGCCACTCAGCGTGCTCGAGGGCAGGAAGTTTGGTACCTCAGGCCAGAGTACATTACAGCAGTGAGAGTTTCAGAAGAAGAAATATGAACTAAAAAGTCAAGCTAGCCAGGGCAGATAAGCTAGCTCTGACCGGCTTCCCACGATAATACCAATAAGCATTAACTAGCTTTATTAGTTACCACTTTATGGTTGTCAGGCTGTTGAAAGCAAAATAAACTGAGACTGAGATGCCTGCAGACCCTACCTGTGGCGTCCGACCACAGGTGTTCTTAAAAGCAGCATCAGACTTTAGCCCAGATTCTTATCGAGTTCATCTTGTAGCGCACGCATGCACATAATGTGTGCCTCAGCCCACATTCAGGCAGACATTTTCAATGTTGTTCCAGGTAAGATGGGGATTTGAGGTTCCAAAGAGGATTAGAGCAGAAGTATTATACCATAGCATAAAATGGACTGCTCATTTGCTCCGCTTGTCCAAACTCCGTGACTGTTTCTCTGGAGCCCCATACTGTGGCGTTGACAGGCCCACTGTTCTCCAACCAGCCCACATCTCCCCAGCCTCAGAGGGCCACGGGGTACTCTTGAAGCTGTCGGCTCCACGGTCACATCAGCGGCTCAGCAGAAAGTGAAGTTATTGGCTCGAGATTACAGACTCACGCTTAACAGCTGCAAGCGTGTTTGCCGCGAGGGCTAGCTCAGACCGGAGCCTACAGAATATGGCGAGACAGGCCCAGACTGCTGTCAGCCCGGCAATTAATTGATGGTTTACATGGCAGTGTTGGTTGAAGAAGATGAGGATGAATCAGAATTAATGCCAAGTACAATACATTCTCTGGAATCTGCCTGAGATATTTTGGAAACAAAGACAGGAAGGGCTGCAACAGTACACAGAGATTGAGAAACCTCCTCGGTGTATTATGGGCTGTGGCTAAAGATTATTCTCATGATTGATTCAAGGGGAACACATCAAAAGGCTTTCACATGCTGGGGAGTACTATTGTACATATGAAAAAAGATGTATACATCCTGCTGTGGCTCAATGGGGAGCTGTTTGAAGTCTGATAGACTGCCTCAAGTGATGTCACTTGAGTCAGTGTCTGTTGGGTGTGAAGAGTTTGAAAATGGGGGTGTGAAGTTAGAAAGAAACGAGCTTACCAGACCGCTGTCGTCTGATCCTCGTCTCTGCCTGAGACGCATTAGCCGCTGCTAGCATAACACACCCGAATCTGCCACTGAACTGCCGACGGTTGAGTTGCATTGTGGGTAATGTAGGCACCTGGTTTTGACAAAGAAGAGATGGAATAAATAAAAAAAAGATATCTCTGGTTCTGCTGTCCATCATGAATGTGACTGTTTCAGGAGTGCAATGCTAATTTCCTAAAACGGCTAACTGATTATCTTTTATATTAACGCGTAATCGTTTCAGCTCTGAATTCTGTTACCAGGTCGTACCACATTCATGTTTCTAACAATAATACCGGCTCATGTAAACATTAGTTATAAAAAGCATTTATGTTAATTATAGTGAAAACCAGAGACTGTAAGAAAGCAGCACAGTAATTAGCACCAATCAAGGCATAGAAGCTAATTCTGTACATCAGTGGTGTGAAAATGAGTGTGATTGATGTTTCAGTTAATGGCGCCGATTTTGCTCAAAGCCCAGGGGCTCACACCACCGAGCCGCATCACCTTTGGCTCTGGAGCGAGTCTGCTGAATGTGCATCCCAGTCTTTTCTGGATGTGATGTAGCATCGCTCCAGAGGTAAACACAAGGATAGTAAATGTGGAAAAGTAGCTCGTAAAATGTTAAAGTCACTTGTAACCCCGAGGGGCAACCAGTGTGTAGAGGCAAAAATAGAGGTAATACAATGATGTGTACTTACTCCAAGCCTACAATTTGGCATTAGTATTTGCACAACTGGAGCAATGCATTTTAGTCAGGAAGTAGTCGCCTCAGCTGAAGGGTACGCTGTAAAAGCACTGGGCCCACTTTGTTTCTGTATTCTCAGTCCACGTCATTATTTCGTGAGAACAGATGACACTGATTGCTAGAAACAGACCAATAAATGCTGGAATGAGGAGAGGGGGAGGCTGCTGTTTGGTCTCTAATACAGCCAGCCCTGTACTCTATTAGATGAAGAAATCAATGTGTGCCTCTCTTGGTACCTTGGTTTGAGCTCTGAGCAGAAGTAAAAGCAAAGCTAGATACAATGGAGCAGTGTTCAGCCGACCTTCTGGTTTGGCAAAAAGGAGAAATTAGTGGATGTTTTAGAAAACAAAAGGTGCAGCCTTGAGATGGTAACTCAGAGTGACAGCCTATGATTAACACGAAGCGTTCTCCTTGACCGGCAGAGACAATAAGTCCAGAGCGCGCAAAAATGCTGCTCAGACTATGGCTGAACTGCTGAGTTTTTGTATTTTCACAGATTCAAGCTTTAAAAAAGAAGGATAATTGTTAGCATCTACAAGGCTGGGAGGTGATTCTGGTCTCGTTTTTTATTTCCTCTTGTAGCTGGGACGTCACATCCGTGGATATTGCTGTGTCTTTGTGCGTTTCCCATGAATGCCTTGCATATCTTCAGTACTTTTCTATTCACGTCAGTTTATAATAATTGCAGCAACAGAACAAGGTGCAGTTACCAGTTCTCAGTGTTGCAAGCATTCATTAGCACAGTAATACTTAGAGAAAAATCCCATATATAGTGATATATGGTTGGACTGACTCTGGATTTCTGAGGCCAATACTAAAACTCCACATTTGACAGTTTCAAAAACAACAATATATCAGCCAATAGAGTTTATTTTTGTATTGTAACCAAGATACATGCTTGTCGGTGCTCCCTGGCTGTCATGGACACACTGTTTGTAAATGACCTCAAACCTAGTTTGACATTTCTGTGGTGCAATTTCTCGTCTGCAGTCAGCCGACAAACAGATACTGTAGTTACTGACATATCAGCAAAAAGTTGGCAGTATTGAGTATTTTGTAAAGCTCAGAGCGGGATAAATATTCACTTTACTGTCACATAAGACAAAGAAAAGCAGGAAGTCATCATAATTGTGAAGCAGGAAAAATGACTTGGTTTTAGCTTTTTAAAAAGATGAGGTCTAATGTCACAGCCCCACTTGTAGAACAGGTGAAAAGCCCATCATACCAGACAACCACAGGCCTCCAGTGGTGACGCTGTAGTGGAAAATTAGCCTTTCAAGCTCGTGCGTAGCCCATGAAGCCTGCAGTGGCTGTTCATGTACTCAACGAGGAAAAGCTTTATAAACAAAGACTAAATTCAGACACGGCCTGAAAGCAAACTTTTGCTTGTTCATTAATAATCTGAGATTAAACCCCCCATGGTGTGATTGTAAACGCCACTTTGGGCTCTCTGTCATCTATGTATCACATATTCTGGAAAGTTAAGGTATGGGGGGGGGGGGGGGTGAATTTTGGTATAACTGCATCGTGGTCAATAATGGAGGCCTCTAAGCTTTGAGGGTAGTATAAGCCCCAGGATTAGCATAACTGTACCAGACCCAGACAGACACAGACTGAGTGGTGGTGTTTTTGAGGGGGGTGGGCAGTCCCGAGGCAACAGATGGGACAGATTAAAGCCCGCTCACCCCCCCTACATCTTTAAACTCAACCAGGGGACTTGGAAAATTGGGGGTGTCAGCAAATACGCCTGAAACCCATCCATCCTACCTCAGCAACAAGCAGGCACCCAAACAGCAGCAGCAGGTACAATTAGAGCGGATACATGCTCGTGTACGGCAGCTTTAGCCTTTGCAGTAATAAAAACAGCACGCACGCCGGCACACATCGTGCTCCTTTGCAATTTGAAGGTTTTTGGCAGCGGATGCACCAGCCATGCATGATGCATGATCGGTTCTCGGGGTGTGCTCGTCTGCTTCACGCAGTGACAAACACCAGAGAAAGGTATGAGTTTAAATGCATACATTTTTGATACTGACGCAGAGTCCATATCGTACAAAGGCTCCACACAGCTGCATTATGCTGGCTCCCGCCATGAATACCCGAGCCAGAGAGCACAACTTGTATACTTCAGTGTCTGCGGACAGTGCACGCATGCCTGCAGAGGAAATGGTGCGTGCACAGGTGCATCAAGCACGTTTCAGCCTCCTCTGCTTTTCCCCTGCCCCTCCCTCCCTCTGTTTCTGCCTCTAATCTTGTGAACTCGGAACCAGTTGTGGAGAACAAACAAGCGACACATCAGTGCACTGGGTGACTTTTAATCAAGTCTCAGACTGCCGTGTCTTGCATCGCTCCAGTGGGCCTTGGCAGTAGGAAGGAGAGAACCAGATTAGATCGCTGTTGTTTTTTAGCAACGAGGATGAGGGGATGGGGGTAGTCCGGGGAGGGCGGTAGGGTGCACCGAAGGCCAATTGGGGGAGGAGGGTTAGTAGGGGGGAGAGATTAGCAAATAACTGGGCCATGGGTAAACACTCAGCAGTGCCTGCCATCATCCAATGAGCAGGCTTGGAGCAGAAAACTGCGAAGCCTTTTGATATGACTACCCTCTCTCTCCCTCTCTCTCTCTCTCTCTCTCTCTCTCTCTCTCTCTCTCTCTCTCTC
>JBBMOE010000059.1:1167394-1182639 GCA_037975065.1 Chaetodon trifasciatus
AATTACCTCTCTCTCTCTCTCTCTCTCTCTCTCTCTCTCTCTCTCTCTCTCTCTCTCCCTTCCTCTCTCTCTCATCTGCCTCGCTCCACTGGCCTTGCCTGCATACTCTGACCCACAATCCAATACTGCAGCGCAAGCCCAGATCACACAGCAAGCTCCACAGAGCAGAACCAGGGACAGAGCCGGCCTCGGCCAATGGGAGATAAACACGGATTGGCATCCAACCAGAAACACTCCTCAGAAAGACAGAACTGAGTCAAAGAACCAACCACAGGCGAGCAGAGCGGCAGACAAACCAATGAAATCTGACTACAGAAGTGCTCCCATGGCTCAGACTGCAAATGAGCAAAGGCTGGTTGTGACTGCTGTGGTTTGAGCGCCATCCCATGCTACGCTGAGCTTTTCAATCTGATAGATGCGTTTCAGAATCTGCGTTTTTGTTAAAGAGTGAGGAGGAAGTGCGAATTAAAGAAGCTGCGGCGTGATCAGCCCATGCTCTCCATTAAGCGTGTGCAGCCGTGCCCACACATAAAACAATTATGTTATCTTCACATACGTTCCCATCAGGGTGTGTGATGCCTGCTGCATGCTTAGCAGTGTTAATATGGAGCCATTGCTTTTTAACTTTTTGTCAGAGCAACATATTAAAAAAGCCTTTTCAGCCAAGTGCAAAAATTATTCACACTTGTGAATGAAACCCCAAAATCAATTTTTACATTGACCTCACAGCCTTTTATCTGCTTTTCAGCTTTTTCATGCCCAAGAGCTCTCATACACCAAGCATCATAATGGGGTTTTTGATTTCATGGCTTTGAGTTATAGTAAGAATTTTAATAATTAATGTCAGATTCAGTATCTGGACAGCTTTGGGTGAGAGACAGAAGATACTGTGCTCTGTGGATTTCTGTTCTCCACGTCTTGGCGTACGAGGGCAGTCTGTTTGTCTAACTGTCTCTGGGTGTTGTCACTGGCTCAGCACTTCCTTCTATTGTTCCTTTATGTTTCTCCTCATTTTACTAGAGTTCCTCCTCTACAACTCACGTCCTCTGCTCCACCGCCCACTCCCCTTGATTTCTGGGTAATTAGACAGGAAGCATACTGGAGGCAGAAAGATCACCGTTGTTGAGTCGAGCTGTGACACTGAAAGCTCTCAGAGCCTTGAACTGCAGCGTCTTTTTGGAGGCAAATCCATGAAAATGCATCAAACATTATGATTATTTATCCGTTTTCACATGTTGAAACTGTGTGTCAATCCCATGATGCCAATCCTGTGGTCATCAACTGTATGGACATATGCTTCTGTCAGTTGATTGTTATCCGTAGGTATCACACATATTCAAGCCTGGAAATGATTAATAATGATGGGACACTTAAGGGCGTCCCCCATATGTTTAATGGACTGTCCTTCCAGGTCGTGCATGAAGCTGAAGTGACGAGCATCTGAGAGTTTTTCTCCAGAAGTCCCTGAACATAGCACAGAAGATGGTAGATGATAACATTACAGTGATTATTGTGTTCATTATGTTTCACTTCAAATAAAAAAAATAAAAAGAAATGGCCGTGATAGGCGCACTTGTCTGCAGCTGTCTGTTAACTGGTAAGAGGACGCTTAAAGTTGTGCTTATTCTTCAGCAGATAAACCACCATTCCCTTCAGATTATTAAGTAAAAGGGAAAAAATGCAGCTGGAAACTAAAGGGTTTTCATTGCATCTCATTTCTATTATAAAGATAATAAATTCCTCCAGTGTGGTCGGTGTAGTTTCCTTTTAAACGCATCATCGCTTGTCAGACTCTGATAGATCAGATCTGATTTCCCCTCTGTGACAATAGAAAAGTGGTAAAATATGCATGAATGTTTACCCATTATGTCTCCCTGTAATCCTCATTTTGGGGAAAATCGCAGTTCCCAGATCAGTTATTCTTTACGCCTTCCATCAAAGAGCAGAGAGCTTGGTTTTTGGGCTGAAATGAAAACATGTTTACAGCTTCTCTGCGTCTGTTCATGTGTTCACTATCTGATATTTTTCATGTTCGGTGCAGGATTAGCATTTTTTTTAGCGTTTTTATTTTGATGCAATGAGAACATGCACAGCGTGACATAATATGTATGATAATTATGAAGGGCATGTACCTTTTGCTGCTCATTTTACCCCAGAGCATGTCAATGTGCTGGAAATACATGCAAACGGCCAACCGTCTGCCCAGTCGGGATTTTAACCGCTAACCCTGGCAGTGCTGTCGTCGACTCGTTGAAATTCACTTTCCTCATCAGAATGAAAATTCCTCCACATACTTAACCCGTAGTTTGAACTCCTTTCCCACTCTGCATGTACACAGCGTGCTTCCCCCTGCAGGCAGAGTCCGTCCCACAGAACAGTAGGCAGTAGAGGCCCACAGGCTGAGGGCAGCCGAGGCCCACAGTAGGCCAGGGTTGATAGCTTTATCTGCAGATGGGAGCAGAGGAGGAAAGTTGGCGCCGTGCCCAGCAGAGCTACCACTCCATCGCGTCACTCTCTGCCCACACAGGCTAACTTGACCTTGGGCAGGGCACAGTCACCCTCCTCCCTCCACCCCTCCGTAACAGCCCCCCGCCTCTTCCCGGCAAGGAGGAAAGGGAGGAGCTGGGAGTAATGGAAACAAACTGGCACATCATGTTTCCCTTATCTGAAATTACCCACAATGCAAGCTACGTACACAAACACACACTCTGACACTGGCTCAAACTGTCTCAGAGGACTTACCCTCCCAGACGTTCACTGCAGATCAACAAGCGAAAGGTCCATTTCACAACTGGACACACTCCGGCTTTTCTTTCCCCCTCAAAAGACGCCATCGCTCCAACTGAGGTCCATTCATATTTTTGGTAAAGCCAACGTAGAAAACAAGCCATCGGCTATAAATCAGTTGAATTCATTAAGTACGAGGTGGGAGCTTTAGCGTGCTGAACGTCCATCTCTCATTTCTGACATTTCATTTTCTCCGTGCTGCGTTTTCATGGTCATCTTGCAGTTTTTGTTTATGTTTTTAACGAGGGTTCTTTCAAACCCTAATGTCCCCTTTTCCTCTGCGCCTCTGCGTGTGTTATGTCCTCCAGGCTAGAGTTTAAATTGGTTTTTCTATTGATCTTTGGCTTGTGAGAGGCAGCAGTCTTTGCAGACAGACAGCTATTTTTCAGCTGTGGACTCTTCCTGTACAGACAGACGCAGCACCAGCATCAATTTGTGTCTGTAGCTGGTTTAGCAGACAGAAGTGTCTGTACACGTTGTGTTTTCACAGATGAACGCTGTGCAAAATTTGCTTTATTAGGAAATGTTTGATGTGAGGGACTTTTCATCTGCATCAGGCTGTAATTTCTTATGTGAAATGTGCATCAGTGTTTGTGTGTCGGTGGAATGAAGCTAACCTTGTCTCCGCACCACATCAACTCAAACTTACAAACTACTTTCATCTTACAGTTTGATGCACTTGCCTCTCGACATCCAACCGTTCAATTCGCTTTGTTGCTTCTGCACGAGCGCAGCTCCGTTTTGTTCGAAATTTGATTTGACTCTGCTTCAACTCCTCTGTCTGTCTGCAGCGGCGCAGGGCGAGGAGAGGGAGTGTGCCTTCACGGACCAGCAGCAGCAGTGGGAGGTGGAGCGAGTCGCAGGGGGCGAAGGCCGGGTGTCCCCAGAGAACACCACCATCCGATGTGCCAAGGGCAGCCACTGTTTCGGCCTGTGGGAGAAGAGTCCCCCGGGCGAAGTGCGACTTGTCAAACAAGGTACATCTTGAGAGACCTGTGACATACGTAGTCCACCTTCAAAGTGAGGCTATGACCCTGTTTACGCAGCCTGTTCAAGGTGGGGAATGCTGCACCATTATTCCGTCTCAGAGGTCAGATCAGAATTAACGTCGGCACAAAGAGGGTAAGCCGACGTGTTCTGTGAGCGACCCATCACCAGGGGATTCAAAGGGCAGCTAGCAGCAGCTAACAGGAAACTCAAAGAAGAGGAATTCTGTAGCTACAGTCACTGATCATCTGGTTTGGTCCACAAAAGCAAAGCCAGCATAATGAAGGGTCAAAGACGGAAAAGAGCCATAAAGTCAGCAAACCGGCTCACTCATGTCTGTTCCAGAGTAATATGTAGTTGGCTAATATTAAGCAAGCATATGCTAGTGGTCGTACCAGACTTCATTGGATGTTTTCAATCTGTTTTCAATCTCTCTGTCAGGTTGCTGGACTCACCTGGGTGACCACCAGGGCTGCCGTGATGACCGCTGCGTGGTGACTAACCTCCCTCCACAGATCCAGAACGGGACGTACCACTTCTGCTGCTGCGGCAGCGACATGTGCAACGTCAACTTCACCGAGGACTTCCCGCCGCCGAGCCCCACCACCGCTCAGCCCATCTGTAAGGAAGCAGAAACACACACGCCATCACTGCCGCGCTCTGCGTGTGCAGTCATGCAATAGATATCCCATCCATGCTTGATTTGTAGTGAGTTTCATTTAACTTCTTGCCAGAGGATGTCTTTCTAGTCATGACGTATCTTCCTCGTCTGTGACCGGTGGTCGGCCGGCCGTTAAAACTATGTCAGCCAGATGGATTCAGAGCCAAATCTCAGCCTACGCTAATACTTTCATAGCTTTAATATTGAATTTGAGCTGACCATTTCTTGAGAGTAGAGGCAGAGAGGGGAATCACTTCAACACTAATCACCTTTGACATCAGGTCAGTTTTCCTAAAGGAGTTTTGGGAGCTGTGAATTTTCCTTTTCTGGATTCAGACTGCCTCCATTAATTTCCCCTCTGTTTCTGACAGATGAGTTCGCTCAGGAGAGCATTTTTCTTGTACCCGAGAGAGTCTAACTTTTCTGCCGTGGTCTGCAGTCGTCTCTTACAGACTGAATGAGAGAAAAATGACTAACAGGGAGAAGAATGGGAGAAAACAAATGCAGGCCCACACAGCTCTGAAACACAAAGCTATTAACAGAAAAGAATGAAAGGATGTTTGATATCATCAGAGCTGTTGGACCTACACCTACTTGTAGCTACTTTCTCTTTCCTCCTCCTCCTCCTCCTCCTCTCCTTCTTCTTCTTCCCCTGCTTCATCATTCAGCTTAAAACTGAGCTTCCTGATTGTTATCCATTATGAACCTTGACAGCTGTGAATTGCAGTGATGAATTGGTTTGCGTTGCTGACAGATAAGAATTGCAGGGTTTTCAGTGTCTTCACTCAGAGCTGGTGGAGGTTATGTGCGCTAAAGGGCCGTGAAAGTGGCTGATATCAAATTCTGTTAGTGTCGCTTCCCGTCTGTTGTGTTTATTAAGTTGCTGGTGTGCTCTTTGTGAGGTGTCAAACACAGCAAACATATTGTTAATTGTTCCTCCCCTTAAAGGTTTAGCTGTGAATGGAAGCAATGTGTGTGGCAGGAGAAGGAAAGAGGGGGGAAGGGGGGGCGGCGGCGGTGGTGGCGGCTCATCTTCATCTCTCCTGCCCACACATAAACACAAACACACACTCTGCCATCCATGTCGTCTCTCTGCATTCCACGGATTACAAGGCGTCTGGTGTATCTGCCTGTCTGCGGGCGTGCCGGTGACTGTTCCTCGGAGCAGACGGTGACGAGACAAAAACTGGAGAAAGTTGAGGAAAAATAAGCATTCGGTGTTAAAGGGACGTTTGATTAATTGCTGGAAGTTTAAGTTCAGGTTGTATTGTAGCTTCGAAACCTGTTTCTGTGTTAGCTCGATTACTAAATCCTAACATGTCCGGGCAGAGTGGTGGCAGTATTATTAGGAGCAGGAAACGGTTTGAGTCAGTTGGCTGTCTGTGTGATCTAATGCCAACAGCCATGGATGACGACATTCAGGTCTAGGTGGTGGAAGAAGTAGTCTGATCTTTTACTTAAGTAAACGTAGCAGCAGAGTGCTGCAGGATGAGTCCTCAAAGCCAGACATGAGTTAGCATTGTTGCCCTTCCAGTTCCCTCGTCTCGACGTCAACGGACTCTTTTGAATAGGTCTTTGGTGAGATGCCCGAATTAAAGTCTGCTGTTAACACGAGATTAAGAGATTTTCACACTTTGTTCTCCGATTTAAAATACGCCTGTAGATTGCCTAGTCTTGAATTTTAAAGCTTTTACACAGGCGGTTGCAAACAAGTGGCTAAATGAGACTACGGAGGTTGTCGGGGACATTAAACGTCGTCATGCCAAACGCAGTCTCGCTAGCCTTTGTAGCCTATAGCTCCTGCAAACTGTTCAAACTCAGACTTTCCAGTTTGTGGATTTATCATTTCATGGTAAAGTGTGTATCGTACAGTGTACTCGGACACTTAGCGGCGGTGAGGTTGAAGTCACGTGACCGCGGTGGTGTTCATTTGGAGCCTAATGTTAGCTTATTTTCTTGCAATAATCCAAAATCCAATGGAAAAATACCATTGTCTTTGTAGTCTCTGCAGCTCAGTGTAGTAAAAGTGCAGAATTATAAGTACACTTAAAATAGTAAAAGTCTGCAGAATTGTACATTATGTAATATGATTGTAATCACTGACGTATGAATGTCTGAGCATCACTTTATGTAGAAGCAGGTAAAAGCTGAGTTAATTTGAAACACTTGATGTACTGCTGGGTAGACTAATCTATAATATTCATTGATTATATTTCAAATTCATCAGAATCTGAATTAACCAGTAAACGTCCAACATAAAGTCTCAGAAAATGAGAATACATAAAAGGAAAAGAAGTGCTTCCCAGCCCCGAGGCCGGGCGCGAGTATGAATATTTAAGATTGTGGTGATATAAAAGTCAGCAGTATCATTAATACGATGTGTGTTTGGGCGTGCCTGTGTGTGTGTGTGTGTGTGTGTGTGTGTGTGTGTGTGTGTGTGTGTGTGTGTGTATGTGTGTGTGTGTGTGTGTGTGTGTGTGTGTGTGTGTGTGTGTGTGTGTTTGTCAGATTGCTTCCTGTGCAGCCCTCTTGTTGATTGTGAACTCACTGACCTTGGCATTTGAGTGGAGCCGTGTCAGCCCCCGTGTGTGTGTGTGTGTGTGTGTGTGTGTGTGTGTGTGTGTGTGTGTGTGTGTGTGTGTGTGTGTGTGTGTGTGTGTGTGTGCGTGCTCATGCTAGCACGTCAGTCAAAGTTGGCCTTAGGCTCTCGAAGCCATCAATTATTGATAAAGGCTGGTGTCTCGCGGCGGCACCAGCGTGTTGACTGATGTAGCAGAAGCAGGAGAGTGTGTTTGTGTGCGTCCAGCTGCTGTGGACTTTTCTACTGTTTCTGCAGAGTAGAGGTGTATAAGAGGAGCAAGTGCTGGCACACAGTATGTAAGGCATGTGTTGGTTAGTCTCCAGAGTCACACTTACAGCTGATGCAGTTTCATTAATCACAAAAACCTGACAGCTAAAGCTGCAGCCGCCTCGGCTAACTGCCTCTACCTGCCATCTGACCGGCTCTCCTGTGCTCTCTGTGTTTTTCTGTATTTTCTTTCGCACTCTCTCCGTTCACCTCCCACACATCCTCTCCTCCTGCACTGCTTTCCAGTCTGTTGACCATGCTTCATGGCTGTTTGGCTTAATTGATGCATTTTTCCTCTTTTCCTTCACGTGCTTCGCGGCTTGCCTGATGGTCCGCAAGCGTGCATACTTGCAAACCCGAGGCATTTAAATGTTTGTGTGTATTTTGTTGACCTGTTATTAGGGAAGAAAGAAAACACAACTTACTGTATGCTCACAGTCTTCAGTCGCATGCAAGCCTCAGCTGTTTTGACTGCAGGGCCCTGCTGGAGTTTCGCTGGAAGAGCAGCAGCATTTACACCTGACAGTACAAGACAGAAGAATGAAATGCAAAATGTTAACAAAGCACACAAGGAAAGAATCACACAGCAGCAACACTCAAGGTCTTCTGAGGAGGTTTATTTGCATTCAGTGTCACTCCCCAAAACACTCTCTGTGAATCCCCGATGAGCAAATCTGTGCATTTCCCTCAGAATAATTTATTTTTTAGATATTTTAAATCCTACATCGCTCACATCCACGTTTGTTAGTGCCAGTCTTCTCCCTCCCTGGTGGCCGAAGCCGGTGACTGTCCCTAAACATGCTGAAATAATCACCGCAGACAGAAGGCGGAGTGCTTCTGGTTTAACGACGTATGACCTGCACAACCTGCTGCTTGTCGATTTGGAAAACTGAGAATGGCAGAACTTGTAAAAAGGGATCTGTGTGTTCACTGGAGCTCACACAGAATACAGCAAACCTCTTAAGGAGTTGTGTGTGGTGTGTACTCACCCGTGGTACAGTGCAGTAGAGGGTAAACCATGTAAAATAAACATAATGTGATGCTTAATCTTCGTCCCTAACATACTGCTACCTGTAGTGCTACCTGTACTGTGGATTGTATCAGACTGTACAGGAGCAGCCACTGACGGCCGTCCTCTGACGTCCTGCTTGCAGATCAAAGGCCGGCCGGTGCGTGGCTTCAGCCTTCCCACGTAAAGGTCACAGTTTGATTTGTACTTCTCTTGTGTGTGCGTGTGTGTGTCCCCTTTATAGACTCTCGCACACTGGGCTATGAAGAGACAGTAATTATCACCCTGGCAACAGTCTCCGTGCTGGCCGTGCTCGGCGTGGCAGCCTTCTTCGGTTACCGCATGATGCACGGTGAGTTACCATGGCGCCACGCCGCGAGGAAGAGCAGGGAACATTCATTATTCAAGGCCGTTAAAATGTTTTTGGTCGGATTTCCATTAATTGGATAAATGGAATCAGAGCTGATGTTTTTTTGTGTTTCTGTGTGTTTGCAGGAGACGGAAAGCAAGGGCTCCACAACCTGAACATGATGGAGGCTGCCGGCTCGGAGAGCTCCCTCGACCTCGACAATCTCAAACTACTGGAGGTCAGTGTCCACGCCGGTCTCTCTGTCCATCGCTGTCCGCGTGCCGCGACTTTTTCAGTTTTGTACTACGCCGTCACCTGCTCATCAGTCAAATCAATTTGTTTTCTGGCCCAAGAACGAGCCAAAGTATGTAGTGTAACAGTGCGAGTGCCAGCACAACACTGTGTAACACTGCTCTCACTCACCAAACGAGCCAATAGGAGCCGACGAGAGCAGTGACTCTTAAGTGTCTCTGAGCAGTTTAACTAATAAAGGCATAAAGGTTTAGTTCTTAATGATAAAGGTGGTGTGTGGATGTTTTTACACCCCAAATCCTGCACTTTTTTAAAGATGAGAGCTCGTATCGTGTTGGCTTCAGCATCCCGACACACAGGGAGTGTGTGTGTGTGAAGGAGGGAGGGAAACAAGAGTTAGACAGAGAAAGGAGAAACCAAAGGCACAGAGGCAAAAATACAGCCAAAAAACATCAAGGTTTACGGTTACATTTGTTGATTCAATGTGACCTTTATCATCCGATCACAGCGGGACGCATTAAGTGACAGGTCATGGCGTACAAAAATAGGATTTTGCTTACACTGACACGCGATACCGAAAACCTGATATGGAAGTGGGAAGGCTCATATTGTGATAGGAAGTCAATGGAGGGCGCATGATATTCAGTCACAATGACAACATAAGCAGGGTGGAGGGATTAAAAGACGAGCAGGAGGAACCAATGCAGCTGCTGATCTAAACGAATCCGGTCACAGGAGACACGTGATGGCAGCTGGAGCTTCTGAAGCACAATTTAACTTTCCTAGAAACTTCTCTCAGTTTGCCAGCTCTTGTCACGTGCGGCCTCATAATGCATCGATTTCTCCGATTGAAAGACATATTTCCAAGGACTATTTCTGTGCCATTCACAAGCTTTCTTTTAGCTTTCTTCTGACTCTTGAGAGCTGAAAAGGATCTCGCAGCCTCCGTAGAGAATAGGGAAACAAAATGGTGTATTTCAGGTCAAGCAGCAAGAGCCTCCTAAAACTTTGTGACTTATATTTGACATAAATAATTTAAAACGCCTCTGCGTCTGACTGAAATTAACACAATTAGCCGCCTGGATTAGCTACTGGAGCTAACGGCTGCCTTCTATTGTATTCATCAGTGATAACAAACATTTGAAGAGGAGTAAACAAACAAAAGTCCTGACAGGCTTTGATTAATTAATCTATTGATTAACCGCGTCTTCTCCACAAACAGCCGAGCTCTGCATGTTTCTTTTTTGAAGGGACAGGCTGCTGTTTTTGTGTATTTTACTTTCTGTAATACAACGGCAGTTTAGCAAATGCATGATATCAGCTGCTGTACCACTGGAGCCATGATGCTGACGAAGCTTAAACTCGTGCTGCTGGCAGTTCAAACTCCATGATATGCTTTTAAAAATGACCGCAGTGATATCAGCTGTACACCATTTCTGGTAAACTGGCTAAACATGCAAATAGTGCGACGTGATGGCTTTTATGTGAAATGTTAGCTGTCAGAAAATGATGCTTCTGCTGTGCTGCTTGACAGGACGGACACAGACAGCCAATCAGCACAGAGAGTAATGATCAACCACAGAGATGCAGCCATGTTTTTCCTTCTTTTGACGTCTATTTAGTGCGTTTCAGACCAGACAGGAGTAAATTCAGAAGGCTGTCCTTGTGCCTTATCGAATGCAGGCACATTTTCTTTCACATCACACTCGTAGGGGGTGAGGGTGGGGGGGGTGAGCCTTACTCACAGACAAAACAGAGTCCACTGCTTTCACAGTATATTTTAGAGCCAGAGATAGATGTTTGGAGCAGACACAGAGGTGGAAATGACAGAAATAAATGCACTCCTCAATTCATTTCTTACTCCCATGCAGAACGTCTGGGCCTTAATGGCATGCTGTGCTCTGGCTAATTCAGGAAGCTAATTGAATGATTTGGAACTGACTTTGGGCCATTTTAACTGTTTAACCCTGCTGTTCGCCTGTAATTTAGTTTAATTCCTATCTCCTCTGCCTGCCTGCCTGCCTGCCTGCCTGCCTGGCTGTCTTTATTTGTGTTTGTACCTCTCTTCATGTGCCTCTTTCTTGTGTTTGTCAAGGAGTCTTTCTGTATCCTGGCTCGCGACTATTTCTGTAACATTTCAAAGCAACACAAATAAAATGATCATTTTATTCGCTCTGTTTTCATGTTTGTTTTTAGACAAGCGAGAGCTAAAGGTCTAGAATTACAAAAAAGAAAGTCTATAAATAGTTCTTTCCTGTCCCACCACCACGACCTCTTTCAGCTGATTGGGCGTGGCAGATACGGCGCCGTCTACTGCGGCTCTCTGGACGAGCGGCCCGTGGCTGTGAAAGTGTTCACCGCAGCCAACCGCCAGAACTTCCTCAATGAATGCTCCATCTACCGGCTGCCTCTGCTGGAGCACGACAACATCGCCCGGTTTGTGGCCGCCGATGAGCGGACGGGGCCAGAGGGCCGCACCGAGTATCTGTTGGTCATGGACTACTACCCACATGTGAGTAGCGGATCAGTACTTTATATCAAGCATTTTTCCAGATTAACTGATGACATTTTAATGATTTGGTTTGGCAGTGAAGAGGAACTTATTTCCCTATTCAGAACACTGAACAACAGTGTCCAGGAGCCTCCTTTGTGTACATGCAGGAGGTGAAGAAGTCTGAGAGATCACCTGCCGAAGGGCCATTCTGGTGGTGTGCATGGGAAATGTCCCCTGAAAGTCACGTACCGTGCAGCAAAATGGTTCAAACTGATAAATTCAAACATGCACTCACACGAAAAAGGACTCAAATCAGATCCCTTATTAAATGTAAGACACCGCGTGTGATTCATCTACGATTCACTCAGTGCAATAAACACCGTGCTGGTCAAACATCTCCAGTGGTAAAAACAGGGCTTAATGAGCTCTGAGGTGGTATTAGACGGGCAGACATGACTCACCTCAGTGAGTGTGTGCACAAAACTGAGGATCTAGAATGTATTGGAAGTGAAAAAGCTTGAAAAACTGCTTTTACAACAGGAGTATTATTGGATAGAAACCCTCAAAACCCTCTATCCAACTGGCAAGCACGAGGAAAACAGTTTGATCCCCCTTCTGTACGCTTTCTACGTCACGGCAGTGAGATGTTTGCAAGGAACTGAGCTCAGACATTATGTGGCTTGGATTACGAATTCTGTACATTTTGTGATGCATTGAAATCTTTCAGCTGGAAAACTTGGACTCAGGTGTGAACTGCAGTGTGTCTGTGATTCCATTCACTTGTTAGCTTACCTGGCAGCCTTTAGCGAGGGTTGCATCCCTGCACTCGTGCACACTGATGAAGGCTGGGTGCTTTTTGCCAGACGGATGATGGAGTGAACTTGTTAAACGATACACTGCATCGAGGATAACGCAGCGCTCGGTCAGAGCGCGGTGGCAGGGTGGGCGGGTGATCCTGGACGCACCTGCAGGGGATTTATTTCTCGTCTTCTCGCTCCAGTGTGGGTTCTGAGGAAAGACAGGGTGCAGCCATTGTAAATTCAAAGCGTAATCTCTTCACCCGTCTCAGCTTTTCCTGCAGACAAATCAACATGCAGCTGGTGGAGCTAAAGAAAATTTCAGCGCTGGCTACAGAACGCTAGAAACTCTTCAATATTAATGTGGATGTACCTTAAAACTGTTTGCTGCCCGAGCCTTCATCCTCATAATTACAAGTCAGCTGACCCCCCAGCCTATGAAAGCAGCCTATTGTGCACCGTAACCATTACTCTAATACATGTTGTCATGGAAATGTGGTGCAAGCCAGGACAGGAGACTGGGACACATAATGCATTCATGTAAATGATAATATGATTTATTTAAAACGAAAAGATCTAATGTAATTTTCTTTAGTAGCGGATGCGCGAATTGCCTTGTGATTGATTCGGAGAAAAAAGATTAAGTGCACGTGTGTGTGCGCGCGCTGGGTTTTGTGTGTGCTTGTGCGTCAGGGCCAGGTCTGTTATGGAATATCAAGGCTGATTGAGATAATTGAGGAAGGAAATGAATAATATCCAACATAAATTCTCCTTCTCCTCAGAAGTCATCGTCGCCTTTACGCCAAATTCTTAAACCACAGTCGGTCAGAAAATAGAAGCATGCATAATAGAACACGGTACAGGAGACCGTGTCAGATATTAAGAAAGTGCTTCATATGCAGAGCTGCCAATGCTGAGCTTCAGGCAGCTGTGTCGACTCACGCACGGCAGATTATTAAACAAATGACGGCCGGTCAATGGCTACAGCACAGTACAGGCCTTATCAATCACTGGTTGCACTGGGAGTGGCATTAGTTCAGGCTGACGGGCCGGCTCATCAATCACCTGGGCTGGATGTGGCTCAGCGGGGGCTCGGGAAGCCGGTAAGCCGGGCTCAGCGCGCTGTGACCGCGACTGAGGAGAGCCGCCGTCTGCTGTGTCCAATCAGGGTCTTTTCTGAATTTGACTTGATGTTACCTGCTGGCTGACTGTGCCCTCTGCTGGAACCCTCTGAGCTCATACTTCATTCATACATTTTATTAACTCATCCATCTCTCAAATGGCCAGCACTTGCACTAAATTGGTCGCTGCAGGCCCATCCGGCCCTACACGAATGGTTGAACACACACATCACTCGCTGTTTGCTGCTTGTGTTTAAAGTGGAGAGTCAGCAGTTTTTGTTTTTTTTTTCCTCTTCCCAGCGTCTCTTCTTATCTTGTTAGACCTTGAAAGCGATGCTGGTGATTGATTTTTATCTGTATTGTCTCACCCTGCGTTTCTCTTTTGAATCTCCCTTGTTTAAATTCCTCCCCCATCTGTTTCCATCCCTCCTTTGTCCCTCGCTCTCTGCACCCTCTCTCCTCAGGGCTCCCTGAGTCGCTACCTGAGCGTCCAGACCAACGATTGGGTCAGCAGCTGCCGGCTCGCTCACTCCGTCACCCGCGGCCTGGCGTACCTGCACACCGAGCTCTTCAAAGGAGGTGAGCGGGAGGACACATGAACACACACACACAGTTAATTACATAACTGCTCACAGTTTACTGAGGCTCAAGTTCCAAGTCTGCTGCTTCCATCTGTTACTGAAACTCCTCACATGGAAGGAATTGTGGTAGAAAATAGTAAAGTGTGTGTGTGTGTGTGTGTGTGTGTGTGTGTGTGTGTGTGTGTGTGTGTGTGTGTGTGTGTGTGTGTGTGTGTGTGTGTGCGTGTGTGTGTGTGTGTATCCCAGGTAGTTTAGATTAGGCTTAAGAAAGTGTGTGTGTCTGATTCTCTCTCTATCCGGCCTCGCTGCCTTGTTCTTGAGCCTTCTTACGACATGCACGCTGCAGCTCCACGTGGGTCTGTTTGGCTTGGAGTGTTTTGCATCCCTGCATTTTGACAAACACACACATAAACTCTGCGTGCACGCCCAGCCAAGGGTATTTATAGACCGGCCTCGAGCTTGCCTCAGAGAGAGTGAAAAAAATGGAGAGAGGGACATAATAGGGGGAAGGAAGGCGAAGGCGAAGGCGAGATGGGGATTCAGATGACATGTTACTATCCCCGTGGCTCAGTCTTAGGAGGCAGAGGTGACAGCCGAGCCGAGCCTCGGCCTCGGCGCTCCAGCTCGGCCCTTCCCTTTTCCCTTTTCCTTCATCAGCACAGATACACATCAAACAGACTTAGAAGTGAAGAAGAAAGCGCACCCGCAGTCAGACCGCCGAAGGAATAGAAGTCATTCTTTTTGCGCAGGCATGTGACACACTCAGGCGGGGGCGTCCGTCTCCCCGCCTTCCATCCCCCTGTGGATCTAAAGTGAGCGGCGGAGCGCAGAAGTGACAGAGGAGAAGGAGAGGGCTGGTGTTCGTCAGCCCTGCGCCGAGCTGCTAACAGCAGAATCTCTCAGGCTTTGATACAGTCGTCATCCTCCCCCACTCCTCCTGCACATCAATGGCAGGCAGCAGATAGCTGTGGTGGCTGCCACAACTTTGAGCCGCCCTCTGCCTCGCTGCACCCCCTGCTGGACAGCAGGATACTGCAGGCAGAGGCTACTCTGATATGGTCATAATCCCATTGTTGTAGATTAGATTAGTGGGTTTAGCTGTCTGTTGACAGTGCAGCTTGCTTTGCTGAACAATGAGTAATGAGGGGAATGGAAAGATATATGAGGGGATTTTCTGGATGTTATCATTCATTTGCAAATACCACAAACACTGCCTGAGTACATTGTATCTGGGAAGCGGGGAATTTTGGGAGTGCTGTACAGGATTAAATGTTTAATGAAAAGTAAATTAGCCCAATTCTTTTGTCTTGTGTCTTACCCTGATCCTCTGTCATCCTTTTTCACCCCCCCCCCCCCCCC
>JBBMOE010000059.1:1182997-1252997 GCA_037975065.1 Chaetodon trifasciatus
CATCCTTTTTCACCCCCCCCCCCCCCCCATTTCCCCTCCATCCAGACTTGTACAAACCCGCCGTTTCCCACAGGGACCTGAACAGCCGAAACGTCCTGGTCAAGGCTGACGGCACGTGTGTCATCATCGATTTTGGCCTGTCCATGAAGCTGACGGGAAACAGGCCAGCGCGCCATGGAGAGGAGGAAAATGCTGCTATAAGTGAGGTGAGTGTACACGAGTTCATCGCAGTAGAAGATGTTTTTAGCTGTTTGTTTACTAGTAATGGCATGATGGCGTTTTTTTATCTGTCCTTTCCCACTGTACACCCAGTAATGATAATGATGTCGTCACCATGCAGGAAAGAGAATAAAGTTTGCCGTGGAAATGTGATGTCTAACGTTAGAACATGATTCCTCACCTCACGGTTTCTTCCTGCTCCGTCCACCAGGTGGGGACGATCCGCTACATGGCTCCAGAGGTGCTGGAGGGGGCGGTGAACCTGAGGGACTGCGAGTCGGCGCTGAAGCAGGTGGATATGTACGCCCTGGGTCTGATCTACTGGGAGACCTTCATGAGATGCACCGACCTTTTCCCTGGTGAGACAGACAGAAGGACTGTTTTGAGTTGTGTGGATCAGTTATCACAGGAGTGAGCCCCTCCTCCACTACATACAGCAGAAAGCCATTAAATACACATTCATCATAGTGGGAAGCAAGAAGGTACAGTCATAAGTGTGATAAATATTTCTGCTACATGAAAGATATCTAAAACACATCCTTCCTCTTGCTCTTCTACCTCTAGGGGAGTCTGTGCCAGAGTACCAGATGGCCTTTCAGGCGGAGGCAGGGAACCACCCGACGTTTGAGGACATGCAGGTCCTGGTTTCCAGGGAGAAGCAACGGCCCAAATTCCCCGAGGCCTGGAAAGAGAACAGTTTGGTACGTGTGTGTGTGTGTGTGTGTGTGTGTGTGTGTGTGTGTGTGTGTGTGTGTGTGTGTGTGTGTGTGAGCAGAGCCAGAATTCAGATTATAACACTGCAATAACCAGAGATAAACACCGTCAGCAGATTGTGAAACATGTCACTACGACTTCAGGTATTTTCAGTTATCTGAGAAACATTCAGATTAACATTTTAGACACTGACAGCACAGACAGGAAACTGTGGCCCCCGTCCAGAAGTTGTGAACGTAGCAGTTTCATGGTGTGTGTCTCAACCACTGTTCACTGTTAGGATGCCCTGCATTCTTGGGGGAAAAATCTGGAAGCGAAACATTATTTTGATCATTTTTAGGCATCGAAAGACATGAGGATCTTCTGTATGTGCAACCAAATCGTAACCAGAATCTGTCAATAAATCTGGGAAATAGACTTGAAAAGGGCTTTTTTCATATCAGCTGATATCAATACACACTTGGATATAAATCAAGTCACTGCACAGCTTAAAGCATATGCTAAATGCTGGTGTATTTGCATTCAAACAGTTTTAGTTCGCTCTGTTAAAACTGCATCTCGTGCAGGCGGTTCGGTCCTTGAAAGAGACGATGGAGGACTGCTGGGACCAGGATGCAGAGGCCCGCCTCACAGCGCAGTGTGCCGAGGAACGACTGGCAGAACTGCTCCTCATATGGGACCGCTCCAAGTCTGTCAGCCCGACACTCAACCCCATGTCCACCACGCTGCACAATGAGAGGTAGCCTCGACCACAGAACTGCTTCTGTCATCGTGGTGCTTATTTCAGAGGTTCTCTTTAACATTCGCTGCTCTGTTTGCTTCACGTTGTTTTCTTCCAGAAACCGGATGACGCCAAAGTCCGGCCCGTACACAGACCATCCCTCCACCTACATTGAAGAGCACGAGGGTGTGGCCAAGAACACGCAGGCTGACACCACCAGCTCTGTGAGCGGTCGAGCTGGGCCTGGGACCGGAGAGAGAAACAGGAATTCCATCAACCAGGAGCGCCAGCAGCAAGCCAACGCCCGCCTGCCCAGCCCAGAGGGCAGCAGCACCAGCATGGGACTGAGAGGCAGCCCCTCAGCCTCCACTACAACCACCACTATTATATCTGAGTCAGAGGGACCTGTAGGGGTCGCCACAGTCCCAGTCTGTCTCCACCTCACCCAGGAAGACCTGGAAACCACCAAACTTGACCCGAAAGAGGTAGACAAGAACCTGAAGGAGAGCTCGGACGAGAACCTGATGGAGCACTCGCAGAAGCAGTTCTGCTCTCCAGATCCACTGAGCCCCGGCAGCTCCAGCCTCCTTTACCCCCTCATCAAGATGGCCACTGAGGCCTCAGGCACTTCAGACCCCGCCGCCCCCATGCCCACCACCATCTTCCCTCTGCCCAAGCAGCAGAACCTGCCCAAGAGGCCGTCCAGTCTGCCCCTGCGCACCAAGCCCACCAAGAAGGAGTCGTCATCGTCTTCGCTCAGGTTCAAGTTTGGACGCTCAGGGAAGTCCAACCTGCGGCAGGTGGAGGGAACAAAGATGAACATTGGTGCAGTAACGGGCACAAACACAGCTGTAGAAGCTCATCGGGGCACAAGCACAAACAACACACCCGTTCTACGAGACACGCACGTCAACGGTAGCGTTAACGGCGCCGTTAACGGTCACGCCAGCACTGGGATCTCGTCCATGGCGACAGGTGGAGCGACGGGTTTCGGAGGATCCAGCATAACTCAGAACGGGTCCGGAGCCTTGAGGTCGGACGACGGGCGTCTGAGCCTCGGCGTCATCACGGCGAGCCCCGACGAACACGAGCCGCTTCTGAGCCGCGATCGAGAGCAGCCCGATCCGAGAGACACGTCCTCGACCGTCGCTGCTCTCCGCTCAGCCCGACCCAACACCAACAACAACAACAGCAACACCGGCCACGGCCAGGGGGACGGCGAGAGCGGAGGAGAGAGTGATGGAGGAGAGGAGGAGGGCAGCGGGGAGGGAGGAAACAGGGAAACCACAGGGCCCCAGGGAGAAAGCTCGGGGTCGGGATCCGGCACCACTGACACCCAGGGGGCGGCTCCGGTCACCATGAGAGGGGAGGCCCTGCTCAGGCAGCCCAGAGCCCGCAGGCCTGAGAGGCCCAACTCCCTGGACCTGTCCTTCACAACACAGGACCTGGCCTCACTAGGTGACTTCACACACCAACACACACCACCAACGATGTGTTTCATGTACTCTGGTGTTAAAACTGATCTGTTTTCCTTCGGTTTTCTAGGGGAGGGCTTGGTACAGCCCGATGGAGCCTTGGGGGGGACAGGGGAGAAGATCAAGAAGCGCGTCAAAACTCCCTATTCGCTGAAAAAGTGGCGACCCACCACATGGGTCATCTCCACAGACACCAGGGGGCCAGAGGTCAACAACAACGGGTCCTCCCGTGGTCAAGGTCACGGTCAGAGCCGGCCCAAGTCCAGTTCGGCGATCTACTTGCGGGGGGGGAGCTTGGCCAGCGAGCCCAGCGACACGCATGTGTGAACTCAGACCCTCTGACAAGACTGAAAAAAATAACCAGAGAGCGTTTGGTTTCTGTCTGTCGAGCTCTCTGCTCTCAATCAGCAAGAGGAAGCTATGGAGTGTCTTGTGAACAGTCGAGTCTGATCGTGTACAGTAATTAGGTCTGTCTCGCTCCTGTGTGTCTTTCTGATGATGGCATTGCTTTAAATGGAATCCAGCTATGCAGCATTCTCATCCGCTTCTGTTGTCCGCATCTTATTAATCTCCGTTTTGTCAGTTTGTTTCATGTTTCATCCTCATGAGCGTAGCAAGGTTTTGATGGATTTCTTTTGTTTTCCCTATGTGCACTTTGAACCGAGTAAAATCAGTGTTTAGAAGTCCTGTCCGTTGCGACCACGACAAGAAGTGGTCTCTAAACTTAAAAAGGCGACGAGAAACAATCAACACTTTGAGCGCTCTCCTTCTTGTACCCTGCTGTACCGAGAGTAGGCTCTGTAAAAGAATTGATGGTCTTAAAAGACAGAACACACTACTTTAAATTTTTTTATTTCCTTGATTTGTATGCAATACCAATTTTTGTCCTTTTTGACTCTGTATCCATTTTTTGTATCATAATTTTTAACTGTGCAATAGGATGTAGCTTTTAGATGCTTTCGATGTTTTTATCACTTCCATTACTTTGGTCGTTGTTTCATCCCGTCATTATTTTGATATGTTAATCTCTGTTGCACTTATGAATAGTCACAATCGTTTTGTAAACAATCCACCACAAACTATCACCCCGACTCAAGAGGAGAAAATGGATGACAATCCTCCTCTCTTTCCTTCTTCTCTGGACTATTTTTAGGGGGAAACAAACACTAACAATCAACCCCAGCTGACTGGAAAAGTGGCTTTTTCATGGTACTCCTCTGCTTGCACAATTACACCAGGAATGGCTCAAACTCTGGGGTCTTTCAACACTACAATCGCCAGAATCAAATCTAAGGAGGGATCTGTTACAGTGGCCAATGAAATCACTGTACCACTATCACCTGACCTCACTGTGGACTGTGTGTTTAGCTGTCTGTCTGTGACTGAAAGATCGGAAGCACTAGTGCCCGGGCGACATCGCCTACCTGAGCAGCACGTGTGCGCCGTGGAACCTCTTGCTTTTCACGCCAGCGTCCATGTTAAGATGGCACAGCAGCCACGCAGCCCACATGAGCAGTGTGGCTGCAGCGTCTGTTTTATTTTTATTTTTTTGTCATTTTTTTTGCATGAAGAGCGCGGTTCTCAGCAAAAATAGACAGTGAAAATGATCTGTTGATAGTCATATTGACATACCAGCAACATTACACCTTTCACTACAGTTTCAGCGTCTCTATCTGTAGAATATGTCACACATTAAAAAAAAAAAAAAAAAACTCACTTCCTGCCCTCTGGTTTTAATGTGGACAGAATTTCTTCTTTAACAAGGCTTTTATTGTGAAATATTTGCAGGTTTTGCAAATGTAGAAAGGTAAGGATGGCAGTAGCAGCACCACACCAGTGCCAGCTGCAGCAGTTCAGCAAGGTAGCACAGGTAGAGGTAGGTGGTGTGGCCCGGGCCTAGAAAGACCAGATTCTGCTCTTTAACCCTGTTGGAAATCAGAAGCTAGTCTAAAAAAAACAAAAAACAAAAAAAACCCAAACCCCTCTGAAGCACGCTGGATATTATTTCTGCTTCTTGTGTCTCATCCCTTGATGTTCAAATGACTGATTCGGTGTGTGTGTGTGAGCGTGCGTGTATGAGCGTGCACGTGTTGTGCGTCTTTCCGTCAGCAAGCATTAGAGTTGTTGGGGCCTAGCGCTGTACAGACTTGCTGAAATGTCATTGTACTCATTCTGTATTTTCAGCGCTGCTTCAGGGCATATGAAAAGATCTCATTTATGTTTTTGTAATCTGTAATTTGTATGAAAAAAAAAACATACGTATGTGTATTGCATTGATATTTGCATCATTTTTATGGAATTCTGTTTTGCATTCAATGGATATGGCCTTTGATTCCATTGCTATGCGTCTGCTCGGTACAGTTTCTGTAAACATTTTCAAGTCAATATGAAAGAAAAAATTCTCAATAAATGTATGAAATGATTGTTGGTTATGTCTGTTGAGGACACGTCTCGAGTGGCTTTCAGACAGTATATCCTGAAAGGATATATGCTAAATGAGAAGCCACAGCTAGCAGCCTGTTAGCTTAGCTTAGCATAAAGACTGGAAACTGGGGGAACAGTTAGCCTGACTCCATTTCTCTACTTCTGATGTGCACGCTTGAATAAAACATGCTTTAATACTTTGTGGGCCGTTGAGCGTAGGTAGGCTATTTAAAGTAGGAGCTCAAATTATATTTTCAGGGAAGTGCAGCCTTTTTTGGGAACCATTTTGGAAGCCATATTAGTTTTGGTATGCATGAGACAGGGAGCAGCAGAGGACCACAGCTGTATACTGAAACAGATGTGGTCTTCGGTTCTAAATTGACTTAAATATGTCTGAAGCTGATTAAATATAGATTCCTGAAACCCTGTCAGACATAACAAACCGTCGTAGGTCTACTAGAAACACCGTGAGTTGCTAAACTGGACACACGAGGGAGACCTTTCCTCTCCTCCGCTTGTTTACTTCACTTCTCTTCGTCTGCTCCACGCGCCCTAGCAACTGCAGCATCAGCACGAGCAGCTCAGCGTTTGTACGCTACGTCACAGCTCTCCTTCGGCTGCGTCAAGTCAGCCACACGTAGCCGAGGCACCACCGGAAACTGTCCGATTTGCATTTAAAATAAAATACGCGTCACGATCGGAGCCTTTATCTTACCCTTACTGTAATTTTTAGTGATATTAAGTGAAGATTTCACTGCCAATTGAGGTGTTTGAGCTTATATGGCAACGAAAATGTTTCTCTTTATGGTTACTAAGGACTCTATTTAAACATGGTGTTTATAGATGTTTAATGTTTCTTAATGATGTGCTTATCTTACAAAAAGTGGCCGAATAGGGCCTCTAGTTATGGTCAACATAGCCGGATCAAACTTCAAGAGGTCCCCTAGTAGTATTGCTCACAGTATATCAATAATTTCATACTTGTTTGTACTAGAATACTATCCGGCCTCTTATTTGTCGTGCACTAATTTGATTAAACACATTAATTTACAAATATGCAACACGTAAGCTCAATGTTTATAATTAATTACAATTAGATTTTAACTCCAAAACAGGGCTTTAAGAGCAGATGATATAACAGATATTGCTCTTTAATGGTGCATTTTCACAGACATTTTTTTTTAATTAAATTACCAACTGAGCCACAGTAAAGCCTTTGGGATCCCGGGCCCCTGGACAGTAATCACTTGAAAACTGAAAACTGGAGAGCTCCTCTTGTCCAGTGCAATGGGTACAACGCGACAGCGCAACTCTTTTACTTTGAAAACAACAACCGGAAGCTTCACTGTGTATTCCAGGCTGATTCACACTGGTCCCTCTCCCCGTCGTGTCAAGCGAGGCTAGCCCAGCATCACCGCCTTCTTCTTTCTACCCTTCTCTATTTTCTGTCCTTCCGTTCTTTTCCCGTCGTTTTGCGGCACCTCACGATGCACCGCGCATCTTCCCCTTTTTACACTCATTTCTTCTTGGTCCAGAAAGCGTGTCGGTAGCCGCTCCAGCCGTCGTGCCGCATCAACCGGGAGAGAAAAACATCCATCCACGACGACGAGGAGGCAGGGTGCGAATACAGCAACGCCCATTTTGACACCTAAGTGAGGGTATCACACGGTGCCCGCTAAGACGCTTAAAACACCTTTTCTATGTCTGCCTGCTCATACCTAAGAGGGCTTTCCTCACTTGTAGCCTGCGCTCTCGCCCCTCTCTCCTGCCTCTTCCCACCGCCTCTTTAGCATCTTCGTGCAGAGATCAATAGGGGCCGGGGTGCCGAGGACCACCGAGCCCCTCTGCATGCAGCGCACCTAGATCACGTTTCTGCAGGTGAGTGTGTTTTTCCTCCGACACACACCTTTGACTCACGAGCCTGGACGATGCTCCTCAGTCATACGGAGACGGGTTCGGGTCTACACCAGCACGGCGTGTTTTGATGGTGGTGGGGATCGTGTGTGGGGAGGGGTTGCATGCTCGTCTCCCAGTAAACAAAACTGGCCTACATTGTGCTTTGCAGGCGAGAGCACGGAGGTTTGACATCCACAGTGAGGTGTTATTCAAGTTAACGTGCGCTTCAGAGCTCTGAGGCCCAGAATTGTGCATTTCAGGCGTGATCTGTGCTTCAGCCCCAGCTTTTGGTCATGACACTCAGCAGTTTGCAGGAGAAATGCAGATGTTATGATCCAGTAGATACAAAGTGCAAACTAGACCGGAAATTATCCATTTAAAAGTAACTATTTTGATTAAATTTTATAATTTTTTTAAAGTAAATGTGACCAAAAAATCACTGGTTTTGCTCTTTTCCTCAGTCTGCTATAATACTGGTTTAGTCACAGTAGATCTTTGGGTTCTGGACTGTTGATTGGACCAAATTGAAGGCACTTTTCACCATTTCAATTGGTTTTGTTGCTCTCTGTGCAAGATGGCGTTCTGCTCTTGACTGGTCAATAAAGCCCAGGGCTGCAACTGATAATCACTTTAATTACTCTATGAATCTGCTCATTATTTTCATGAATAATCAATCAATCATTTAACATCATTTGAGAAGCTGGAACCAGGAAATATTTGACATTTCTGATTGAAAAATATGACTTTATATGGCATTTAATTGACTAATCAATTAATTAAGTAATCAATCTCACTCTAATATAGCCTGCCTGGCTTTAGGTGGTGCTGCCAAGTAACACCTTTGAACAGGTAAAGAATCAATAATGTGAATCTGTGTGTGGACTGACAGCAGGCTGAGCTACTATACTAGTACTACTACTACTACTAGCAGTGGTACTGTGCTGTCAGCATGCAGTACATTGCAGTGCAGATGTGTGTGGACAGAGGCAGGAGAAGCAGCAGTCATAATAAAAAAGTCTGAGCGTTTTGCTAGCAGACTGCTGATGCCCAAACTGTTTACACACACACACACACACACACACACACACACAAGCGAGACTGTGTGAGGACCGGTCGGCTCCGTTCCCTAGCAACAGCGATGTGCGCTGGTCAAGGCCCCTGCCAAATTTAGCTCCAGGACCAGCTCTGCCAGCCGACGCTGTGTGTTTGTATGTACATGCTGCGTGTACAGTACGCTGTTATCAGCGCCGAGCAGCTTTTCGGCTCCCGCTGGGAGCATCTAAAAAATACATGCATCCTTTATCCTGCAAGGTGCTTTGTGTGTGTGTGTGTGTGTGTGTGTGTGTATGTGTGTGTGTGTGTGTGCACGGCTTCATTAATGCTGCATTGTTGTTCTGTTGCTTGAACCCTGAACATGAATATTAAAGCTGGTTTTTGTTATTGATTTCACTTCTCAGTGCAGCTGAATGCACCGCGCTGCTTATTGAACACAGTTCAGGTTAAGATGTGAAATTATGGTGAATTACGCTGCACATGGAGGTGTTGTGATGGATGTCAGTGGACGCGTGCACTCGTGCAAAACACGCTGCTGCTGCTTTGAATCAGGGTCAGTCGGGCAGAAGCCAGCACCTGCCCTCACTGCACCCCCCCTCTGCTTTAAGCTCTTTTAATGCCATTAACCAGGGGGCTGTGTGAGGGTAGAGGGGGGTATATCCGCTCTGCCCAGCGAGGGACGGATTAACATCAATCTGACACACTCGTAGACACAATGCGCACACGCACACACACACAAACCTAGACAGACAGAGCAAGCAGCCGTGAGCTTATCCCGCAGACCAGCTGTGTGTCTGTTGATTTGTTGATGTGTTGACAAATGACTTGTTTACATCTCCAGGCAGGCTGAACTCATCTACGCTGCTCTGTCTTTCCTCCTCAGACTACATCAGTGGCCTTAACCTACCGCATCCCTCCGTGGTTCTCCTCCACGTCCTCCGGCGTCCCCCTCCTCTCCCTCCGAGCGCTCCGCTCCTCATTCTCCTCTCGGTCCCCCGCCATCGCGTCCAGCTGTGGCCCTCACAGGGCGCGCTCGCTGGCTCTCACCTGACAGGTCCCTGGCCTCAGGACGACAGCCAGCACCAACACGTTCCCTACATGAGGGACAAAGCGACGCAGGTGAGTGCTGTGGGGGGGTTTGTGTCTGTGTGGTGTTCAGGTGGGTGGTGGTGGTTCTGTTTATGTGCCAAATAATGACAATGTGTGTGCAGAGAGGGGAAAACAATAAAATGTCTTATTGATCCCCTCAACCTAATTATACAATACAAATACAAGCTTTTAAGAAATGCTAACATCAGCATGCTAACATGCTCACATTGACGATGCTAACATGCTGGTACAGTGTTTACTGTGTTCATCTTTGCTTTAATGGATGAAAGGTCAGAGGATCATCTAAGTCAGTGGGATTCATCATCTGAAGCAGACAAACCAGAGCTTTCCAGAGCACATTTAGTAGATTATTAAGGAATAATGGTGGCCCAGCAGCCTTGGGGGACACCGCATTGTTACGCAGCATCCTAACAAACTGCTCACAGGTGTTGTCTCTCTGACGTTTCCATAATTTTGTCCACGAATGAAATGAACAGTACAAATTGTGTTCTTGCTTCAGACAAGCCGCACCGAATGCCTGCAAGGTGTGTGTGCGCGTGTTTACGAAGCAGCCAATCAATGCAAAGAGGCAGTAAGAGATTGCGGACGGTTGCATCATGGAGCCGTGTTGCCTCTGACTATCGCTCACAGACTGACTTTGAAGCGGACTCAGGTCAAACAGTCGCTGTGAGATGTTTCTCTAACAGCAGGTCATCTCAGCCGTGCAACCAGAGCGGTCGCACACACGTTTGAAATCGCTTCAGAGAGCGTTTCTGAGCCCACAGATGCTGCTGCTGTCATTTAAAACCTATAATATTGTGCTTTTAACAACATTTTTAACTGTAGTTTAGTGCTGCTGATACTTGTTTGTTTGCACTTGACTGCGTACAAAATGTTGGCATGTGTACGTTTTATGATTCTGTTTGCAAGAACGTGTCAAAAAGTGGATTTTAAGCCAAAAGCAGTAATATTCTTACTGCACTGGCAGATTTTATCACTTGTTTTGAGAGCAGAGGACTTAAAGGACCTAAGTTTGAAGCCTAAGTCAGTAAAACAGGCACTTCTGCAGTAATATTGGATCATAAGCATTATTTATGGGTTATTACATCCAGGTCAGGTTTTCATGTGACGTTTCTTCCCACGTGGCACCTGATTTGACTGTTTGTTTAATATTTAGCTCTAACCAGTGTGTGTGTGTGTGTGTGTGTGTGTGTGTGTGTCAGACCCCCAGGGCCTGGGCAGATGAGAGGAGGAGGGGCTCTCACAAACGCTCGGCCTCCTGTGGGAGCACCGACCAGCTCAAGGAGGTCAGTTCCTTTCCTGTGTTGTGACTGAACGTGTGCATTATGGACGTCTGTCTCACAGTGTCTGTCTCTGTCTCTGAAACTCTCCAGATTGCCAAATTGCGTCAGCAGCTTCAACGCAGCAAACGCAGCAGCCGCCATCGGAGGGATAAAGACCGCAAGTCCCCGTTCAATGGCAGCCATACCATCATCCAGTCGCAGGTGATCAATAGAGATAGTGTGTGTGCGTGCGTGAGTGCGTGTGGCTCTGACAGGAAGTAGGTTGGGTCCCTGATCTGAAGGGTTTTGAGGACGTCCCACTTTTCCTCATGTCCCTGTTTGGCTGTGTGTCTCCAGTTAATTTGAAAAGTGACTCTGGTCTATGAAAAGTCAGTTAAACTGGGCTCGTCTGATGCTGCACACACACACACACGTCATGTGTGTCGGTGACATCAGCAGGGCCAGTCGAGCGCTCCCTGCGGAGTCTGCTGGAGTGCAGCTGTCCCGCTTTCTGGGGCTCCTCGTGAGACAAAGAAAAAGCAGGACTGGCGGAGATATCGCGCCGTCTCTCTTAACTGAATATATATCGTATATATATCTGACTTCCTTTCTGTGGCGGCTAAATCAAAGTCAGTGCAGCGCCTGTGTGCAGGTGCAGGGTCGACATTAACTGCAGCTTGTCTGTGTCTTTCAGTCGCCGATGCCCAAAACCATCCTGATCCCCATCCCCATATCCAAGTCCTCGGCCCCTCGCTTCCGCAACAGCGTGGAGGGCCTCAACCAGGAGATCGAACGCATCACCATCCAAGACGCCCCCGAAAAGGACGAGACCATCGTTGTGAGTCCCACTAACTGGGAGACTGGGGTGGGGGTGATGTGAAGCTGCTTTTTTAAGGGTCCGCACGCCACTACTGGCCGGGGATTAAGCCCCCGATGCAGCGTCGCTATCGTGACCTCGTTTGTGTTTGTTCGACAGCCACAGGATGTCCCAGATGGGCACCGTGCACCCCCACCCGTCCCCCCGCAGCGCAGCAGCAGCACCCGCAGCATCGACACGCAGACTCCCTCCGGGGGCGGCCTGAGTGGTAACCACAGCAACTGCAGTAGCCGTCCCGACTCCATCTCGCCCTCCTACCTCACCGTCCTCAACGACATGGGAGGAGGCAGCCCCTATGAGGACAAAGGTGACGCCCCCTTACACACACACACGTGCTGAAGTCTCTCTGAGCGCGATCTGTTCCTGATGCTGACCTTTGACCTCCCTCTGTGTGTGTCCTCAGAGCTGGGCCCCTACTCCCCGCTGCCTAAATACGCCGCCTCCCCCAGACCCAACAACAGCTACATGTTCAAGAGAGAACCTCCAGAGGGCTGCGAGAAGGTCAAGGTGTTCGAGGAGTCCATGTGAGTATTTGTTTTTCGGTTTTTCTAAACAAACTTTACCCTCCGGCTTCACTCTCACTGCTCTCCTGCCCTGTGAAACGTGTGTTCAGTGAAACAGCAAACACCGTTAGCAGCTAGCTGGTGAGCACTTAGCACCACTTGTGTTAGTGTACTTGCTATGAAGGCTAACGGCGTCCCTGCGTGTGTGTTTCCAGGCCCAAACCTCTGCAGGAGATCCCTCCCTTCCTGTGCCCCGACCGCAACAAGGTCAACTTCATCCCCAACAGCGGCTCTGCCTTCTGCCTCGTCAGCATCCTCAAGCCCTTACTCCCTGCCCCGGACCTCAGCTTTCGCCCCGGGGTGGGCCTCCGCAGCCTGTCCCCGTCCCTCGTGCCTCTGTCCACCCAGCCCTGCCTCCTGGAG
Organism: Chaetodon trifasciatus; assembly: GCA_037975065.1. Taxonomy (NCBI): domain Eukaryota; kingdom Metazoa; phylum Chordata; class Actinopteri; order Chaetodontiformes; family Chaetodontidae; genus Chaetodon; species Chaetodon trifasciatus. Next base: position 1,195,675 of record JBBMOE010000059.1, read on the forward strand.
GAGCCCGAGAGCTTCTGATGGCCCTCGAGGGCTTTAAGTCCCCACAGTACCCCCTCCTTCAAAAGAAACCCCCTCCTCTCCCCCACCACGATATCAGAAAACATTGGAAACTAGGAAACAACCCTTCTGCTCCAAAAAAATGCCTTCAGCATGCCAGCTAAGCTCTCTCTGATGTCCTTATCTTGTTGAAAAAGCGCTTCCCACTGCCTCTCCTCCTCAGACGACTACAACGTGAGAGTCCTGCAGCCCTGCGTGGGTGTTTGCAGCTAACATTTCATCGCTTTCTTCTACCTTTAGTGCTGGTTATGTTCCTGTTTTTTGGGAGGAAAAGGGCGAAAGGACAGACTCTTATTTCATCGTATTATACCATGGCGCCTTTCCACGGACATATCTCTTTTTCTATCTGTAGTTATTTCTCTTGATATGAAATTTGCCTTCCATTATGAGAAAAAAAAGAGGCCGCTGGTTCCTTGGTGACCAAGAGTTTGACCACTGAGGCTAATATTGGTGCTGCAAGATATACCGTAGCAAAACTTGAACGGTCGTGACAAGGAGAAGTTAAAAATGTGCCTGATCTTTTAGACCGCTCAGTTTCGCTCAACCAGCGCGGCGCTCTGATCATGTTCGCTCCTTTCGCACGGCGTACATGATGTTTGCGCTGTGATGGCCGTAGATACACGCAGACGGGCGGGTAGACCGCCTGTGAAGTAGGTCCAGACGTCCCTTGGGCGTCAGTCAGCTGTTTCCAGTGACTGAACTGGTACGAGCTGAGGCCTTTGTTACGCTAACTGGTAGCAGTGAGCTGGTCCCCCGCCGGGCGGCGTGTATCTATGGGAAACACAGGCCAGGGCTATGATGTGTGCAGCGTGTTCAACCTGTGTCTGCTTGCCCCTCCTTCCCAAGCGCCAGCCTTTGCTCACAATGTCCCTTTTTACTCCACCGCCACCACAGCCACCCCCTTCTGTTCCTCCATCTCCCCGCGCTCTCTCTCCTTTTCTTTCCCTCGCTGTCACTGTAACGCCGACCCCTCTCTGTCTTGCTCAGTGTTGTTGTGAAATGTGTCCAGAGGGGCTTTGTCCTCGCAGGACGGGCTCCCTCTGGCGCGCAGGGCCCTGAGCGTGGAGCGGTTTGCCAAAGCAAGACACTACACTGCAGACCGTGGCGGCAGGTGGAGTTCAGATACGAATCACAAACATACAGTGCACAAAGCTCAAGTGCAAACGTTGCACTGATCAATATTTTTATGTAGACAGTAAATCAAAAGAGCTCTCCTTTAGCTCTCCTCATCTCTACGCTGCATTGTAGCATCTTTGGATTTTGTTAATTATTGCAGGTTATAGTTTATCATTAGATCAAACAACCCACCAGCTCTCACTGACCCGTAACTGCACTCTGATTGGTGCAGCATCACTTTTTTCCCAGTTGATGAGCTTTCAGGACCTTTGAAACACATTTATTATTTATGGTTTCAGTGTCACACAAGTTTCTCAAGTCTAAAAAGCAGAGAAGTTATATCGACAGAAGCTGAAATGAAAGATATTTACTCACATGTGCGTATGTAAACACCACCTGGCTGAGACTCAGCGTAGCGTGTTGGTTGGCAGCCTGTCCACGCCCCGGCCCGTCCTCCTGTATATGTCATTACTACTTGACTGTGCCTGCTACAGTGGGATAGGAATGTACTGGTTATGTAAATATAGAGGCACACTGTGTTTGTATTATCGGCTGACAAAGATATGTATCTGAATGAGTCAACAATTGTACCATATAACCTCCCCCCTCCTGCTTTTTTTTCCCGCTGAGTACTGTGAATTACTACATGTCTCATTATTGTGAATAATAATGTATTTATTTATCAGGAGTGTAACTGGGTCTGCAGAGAATTTTAATCGAGAATAGATTACATCGTCCATCTCAGGTTGTAGTGACTAGGATACAAAAAAAAGAAGATATACTAACTTTTCAGCGCACACTAACAAGTCTACACTACTATTAAGAGAGCAAACCAACAGCTGCTATCGATGTAGCCTCACACAGTGGAAGTCCAGACTGATGTGAACATGTAGCAGAGTAGACGTAGAGAGGAGCGTGGATGTCACTGATCCGCTGACCTGATTTGGCATGAGTAACCTTCCTATCAGTGAAACTACTGAAGAAATGAGGAGTTCTGTTCCAAAATGAGATATCCACTTGCTGAAAAACAATCACACCTACAGCGACACGCTCTTCTTTGTGGTTTTTAGACGTCTGTTTACAACAACAACATAAAAAAAAGTAGTTTGAAAGAGCAGATTCATACATGTGATAACAGATTTCAGATATTTTTCTTTTTCAAAGTGGATAAACAGCATTTTGGAATGAGGCTCGACACAATGATTCTTTGTTTGCTTGTCCAGTTTATTGGAAACAGAACTGCCAAGTTTTCATCTGTTAAACCCCTCGAGTGAAATAAAAAGGCATAGTTGAATTAAATAAAGCGTTTGTGATTGATTTGAGAAATACATTCTTTTTCTTCAAGTGTGTAAATCAAGAGAATACACGATGTGACAGAAACACTAACAGCAGGTTCTTGTGACCATGTGTCACCTTAAAAACAAGGATTAAATGATACTAATGTGCAGCTTGTATAAAAAGTGTATTTTTTTTTTCCCAGGATGCACTCTGATCACCTTGGCGCCGCTGAGTGCGACTCACACGGGGACTGAGGATTTGGTTTGAGTTGTGTATGCGCATGCGGACGCCATATTCACACCTCGACTGCTCAGCTGTGTCATCCGTAAAATACATTTTCGTCACTTTGCAGCTCTTCACTCAAAGTTCATAAACATTCAAAAATGTCAGTCTTGGTCTTTTTTTTTTCATAAACACAGCGGGCGTTAAACCCACATCAGGTAAGTCAGAGATGGTAACAGTTCTCCAGTGTTGACTCTTTTCTCCTAAAATCCAGAATCCATGTGCGAACTCTCAAAAGACAAAACACACACAGCTCAAAATAGACACTATAGCGTTATCTTTTTCAGTGTACTGCACAACTATTTGCAAATAGTGAAATAATCTGAAAATAAATATATTTCAATGCATCTTAGGCGCTGTTTACTTGCAGATTAGCAGGATTTAAATAACCCACCCACCCCAAAAATAATCTAATTCCTGTGTCCTACTTTAAAACTTCCTTCAAGAGACTACAAAACAACTTTCATCCTTCACACATTTTTCTTGGCCTTGGACTTGTGATTGTGAAACGACAGATGGGACTGACGTCCAGATGCATCCTATTTTTACTCGTTCAGCAGGGAGAATTTGGGCTGAAGGTGACGGGATGAACCGGGCGGCTCACAGTTCATCGTGGCCTTCAGACCCGATCCTTCATTGTAACAGAGAATTTCCTTGCAGAGATCAATGAAGCGGCACATTATTGATCTTTAACTGGTGGAGTTGGTGCAGGAGTCTGTATCACAAAGCAAGTGTCAGTGAGCCTAACATGAGGAGCTGCTAATTAGCTGGCTCACTTAAATAAAGTAAAGCAAGAGTCAGTCTGAGCTGAGAAGATCTGAAGTAGTCTGATAAGTCTGTGATTGAAATGTTGATGTTTATTCCCATGAGTCTCGTTTGTTTTTAGCGTTTTGCGCTTATTAGCAAACGGTAGCATGCTAACATGCTAAACTAAGACGGCTGAACATGATCAACATTACAGCTGCTGAGCATCAGCATGTTAGCATCGTCACTGTGTGCATGTTAGCATGCTAACAGCCACAAGGAGCTGCTAGCACAGATGCAGACTTTTTCATGACACTAAATTACTGTTACTCTGCTGATGCTTCACAAAACGCAGTACTTCTGTGCAGGTCACGATGACTCCATTTTTCAGCATTCTGATTGGTCGCTAATGAAGCTCTTGACGCATTTCGATTGATTTTTTAGTCCAAATGTGCTCCGGTGGGCCCAATTGTGGGCGCTGTGAAACCAGAAAACCCAAATTAAGACTCATCTTGGTTTGTGATACAGACACCTGCTGTCTTTGTGTGCAAATACAGACTCAGGGTCTCATCTGATCCCATACAAACACTATGTCTTGTATATACAGTACAGACTGTAAGCTCTGCATTCGTATGGGACCAAACGTGCTTCCGTGTAGAAACGATGCTGAGTAAATAGAGAGTTTTTACATCTTGGGTCCCTTGTCGTGTGCACACACAGCAAACTGACACACACCCAAACACGAATAACACACAGGAAAAAAAAACATGCGCCGCCCTCCAAAATAAAGCTGTAAGGCAAACATTCTCTCCGCTCAACAGAAGCTGCAATAACTGATAGTGAGAGGTAACACGGACCACATGAGGGCTGCTGTGTGAGCCGGTGGCTTCATGTGTAGTGTTAACAGTCAGGTACAGAGCTGCAGAGCGGCTGCGAGCCGCTGAGGAGACAGTGTTTCCCTTTTCCTTAAGTAAAATAACATCTTCCAGTGTAACACATTGATATGTACACACCTCTCCTGCTGACAGAAATGCAGGAGAAAGTGTGTGTGTGAGCATCAATATCTGTGTGTGTTTTTCACTGTTAGTGTTCTTTGACGACTGACATCCAGATCCAGAGAAATCATTCACTACTACACGCAGGGCTTTAGGCGTTGAGCAGCTCGTCCGCGGAGCGTCCGATGGCGTCAGGGTTGGAGAGGGGGTCCAGGTCTGCGAACAGGCTGAACCAGGCAGACATGTCTTTGGATCCACCCGCAGCAGCTGCACACGCATGCACACACACGTATGCACACACACGTTGTTGGAAGAAAGTTTATGCTTGTAAAAATGTGACCGCTGAAGTAGCTTTGGCAGCGCTTGTTTCACGCTTTACTGCATGGTTTGTCATCGTTAAGTCAACTGTAACTTTGTCTGAGAATATGACCACCTCATCCAACATGAGAGGGACCCTCAGGTCGGTCCTGTTTTATGACGCTGTCATTATTGGATTATATTTTGCAGAGAAGGTGCATAGTCTGAAATTCATTTGAATCTGATCAAATTACCACTCAGCAAACCTGAGGCTGTGTAATATTCCTGGAAAAAAGTACTAAATTAAACTGGAATTACCACCTTGCAGTTGTATGCCTCCACCAATGAGTCAAGTTGAAGTTTACATCCATGTGTGTCCAGACTCATACATGTGCTGAAGACTTTGAAGGGACTTAATAAAAAGTACTAAGTGCATTTTTAGTAAAATGGAATTTTGACATGTTTGATTTCAGTGAGTAATACATGCTAACAATGCTTCAAATATGGATGCTGCTGCAAAGAAGCTGTAAGTTGGGACGCATGGCATATATCGAATAAGTCTGAGTATTGTTTAGGTCATTATCTACTAGCTTATTTCCTGGGATAAACCCTGCACAGTGAACATAGATCGGGAGGAACGAGGGCGTTAACTGGGGCCCAACGGCTTAAGCAAGTTAACCATGGGACAGTGGGACTGATGACATTTCACAGGTCTACAAAGACACAAGTAGAGAGAGAGAAAGAGCTTACCATTGGCTGCTGAACTTGCAGCTGGCTGACCTGATTGGCTTTGACCAGGAGGAGGCTGCAGGGGCGGAGCCTGGAACATAGGTGGGGTTGCCCAGCCTAACAGACAAAGCAGAAGACGGATGAAAAACCCTGTTGTTCTTTGTTATAATGCGAGGGATCAGTCAGTGTGCTGCGGTGAGGCTGACCTGTAGCACTCAGACTGTGATCCAGAAGTTGGGAGGGCAGGAAGCCTGTGGGGCTGGGGGGGTTTGAAGGCGGACGTGCCGCCGGCCCACTACTCGCTACTCCCGTGCTCGACGGAGAGACGTTGGGAGGTTCAAACAGGCCGAAAGCGTCCTGCCACTCCCTGTTGAACTCATCGCTTGCCCCCAGGCCTGGGCTGAGGAGGTCTTTGAGGAAAGCCATGTCACCACGTTCGCCATCCTCCTCCTCTGGTCTCAGGCCTGTCAGCGGAGAGGAGAGGGAAGGGGGGTAAAACAAAGGACAGATGTGCCTGAGCAGCAGAGAGCAGAGAGGTAGTGGTCGACAACAATGAGTCCAAAGCTGGAGAAACTTTTTCCACAGCAAGCTTGAGAATCAGGTGCAGCTAATGACATTAATGGCTGCAAAGCACCGCAGGAACTGCAGGAACTGCAGGAGCTGAGCCATCGCTAATGTTATCAGTTCCACCAGCGCTCCTCCTCCTGAAGAAAGAAAGAAGAGCGCTCTGATTCTGCAAAGACTATCAGGATTCAGGTTCGTAAGATTTATAAAGAAAGATGTGAAGCACAGGATTTTAAAGCTCAAGTTAAACCTCAACGACAGAGGAGAATCCCAGAACTTATAGTGACATCTAATAGAGCACACCTGTGCTCTGTCATGCAGGTACACAAGTGGAATATGCAATGACCAAATACATAAACATGTATATTGTTTATTCTATTGCTGTGCGCACTGTATATTTGGACAATTGGAACTGATTCCCCATCCATACTTGCATGACAAAGCACAGGTGTGCTCTATCAGATGTCACTGAAAGCGCTGGGATTCCTCTTTTGTCAATCACTTGCTCAGATGAAGGTCTAGAGAGCGAATGCAATATCAGCAAATACTCGTCTGCTGAGCTTCCTTTTCTCAGTACGAGTGTGGCGATGTTCTCAAAACACAGTCATCATTCAAGCTGCCTGTTGTGCTGTCAAACAAACAGCTCCCTCGGTTAGAAATAAGGACTCAGTGTTAAACAAAGAACAGAGCCAGGCTAGCTGTTTCCACTCCGCACTCTAAGCTAACAGGCTGCTAGCTGCAGCGACATATTCACCGTACACATGTGAGATCATCATCAAGAGGTGAGTCTCAGACATGAAGACAAAAGCGAAGGAAGCAAAGTTTTTTGCAGCAGTCAGGCAGAATGAATCCAGATCCAAAGTGTGAAAGGAAGCAGAGCTGAAGTCCCAGAGGAGGTGAATTTGTGCCACAACCAAGCAGACTGGAAAGCTGAGAACCAGTGAGGCAGGTAGAAGAAACAGGAGACAGTTGTCTAGTTTACCGGTGGCAGGCAGCTGGGAGAAGCCGGACTGGTAGCTTCCAAAGCCCCAGAGCTCACTGGGGTCTCCACTCTGGAGCTGGGCCTGGGGAGGGATGTTTGCTGGGCCTGGGAGCTGCAACTGTGGCATATTACTGCCCATGAGCATCAGGTCATCACTGGAGCCCCCTGATGGTCCTCTGAGGTCGTGCAGGGCTAGAGCAGGTGCGCTCGTGTTCTGGTGCACTGGGATCAAAGGATCGTAAAGCCAACAGGCATCCAGTCCACACTCAGTGACAGCAATCCCAATGCACACATACAATACACACACACACACACACACACACACACACACACACACACACACACACAAGAACTTACCACTGTCCCTGGTTTGCCTCTGCCCATCACTGCTGTGGGTGGGGTCTGCAATGGAGAACACTCGTGGTTTTTCTCTATTTGACAATGTCACTTACACTGTGAATCACATGATTCAGGTGAACCAATCAGGCTTATTTCCTCTTCTTTTTCATAAAGAAGGTTTGATCTCTAAACTCATATTGTCTCCGTTCATTGTTTTCTCAAAGCCAACAATTGCCACTCTAGTATGTGTTTCAGCCTACAGGGGGCAGTCCATACCTGTGTCGGAGGCACTTCCTGCTGGCTTGTCGTCATCCAAGGACACCAGGCTGAGGCAGAGAGAAGAAGCAGAGAGGAGGGGGAGAAATGAGAAAAAGCCTTATCTATCTGGTGAGACTATTTGCTATTTTTAGCGACGCGGTAGCCTCTATTTGATTTGGAGCTGCAGTCTCAGGTTCGCTACTGGAAAGCCATGAGCTACCATGCTACCAACATGTAAAAACTGCCGCGCGCACACACTTACTTGTGAGTAAACATGGGCATGATATCGGCCTCGTGTTTGATGAAGACATAGCTGAGGGGGTCGTGTGCAGAAAAACAGAGAAATATCGGGATGGAAAACGTGTGTGTTAATGATGGCGGGGCAGAGAGAAGAGGGCGGTGGCATGAAAACAGAGACAGATGGTGTGGCAGGACGTGTGTGTGTGTGTGTGTGTGTGTGTGTGTGTGTGTTAGGACACACATTAGACTGTTTTAGCATCTTCTCTCACCTGTCTGTGTTGCTCTGCAGAGCCTTCTCCTTCTTATCCTCTTCTTTCTGTAAGTCTGTTATTTCCTCCAGCGGGTCTCGCAGGTCCTGCAGGAGGGAAGAAAACATGAAGACGAGTATCAAACAGAGCAGACTGCCACAATCAGCTAAGCCGGGTATTCATACTGCGTTGTTTCATGTACCTTGAGTGTAGTGAACTGGTACGGTACGTGTCCTTGGAAGGTCTCGTGGATTCCCGACATGGAGTGGGCCGTCCTCTCCCAGAACTGCAGCAGGGTGGTCTGTCATGACAGGAAGTAAAGAAACAAGTAGGTGACAGATTGCACTGTACGCTTGTGATGCTTTAACCCTCAAAGCTTTGGACAGACACACACCTGATAGGTACAGAGGGAGTGTGACAGCATGTTGCAGCGACTCGCTCCCAGCATGTCGACCTTCTGACAAACATCATTCTTCAGCTTCTCAAACTGGCCCTTCGTCCCTCTGACCTGGGCTTGCACCTGACGACAGAGAGACTGTGAAAACCCCCCGCATGTGCTTTCATTATGAAAAGACTTATCAACCAAAAGTCCTCCCACCTTGCGGAACTTTTCCAGCTGTTTGTAGGTGTCTGGGTCCAGTTCTTGGGAGATGTCTTTCATCCAGAGCAGAGCTCCTCTGTACTCGGTGCGGGCCGTCTCCATACGGCTGACTGTCAGCAGCGTGTCAGCGATGGCACGCCGCCTGAACGTCTCCACCTCCTGCTGCAGGCGGTGCAGCGGCGGGCACAGTGCCATTCTGTGGAGAAAGGAAAGACACAGCAGGACGATGCTGGAGAATAAAACCAGGATGGGACACACTGCTGTGACACAAGACTGTTTAGACTGCACTGTATTGGCTGCATTGCTTTGTGCTGCTGACCTCTGCTTGGCGGAGGTGCACAGGGCCTTGCTGGTGGCGTCCATCATGTTGCCAGCCTTGGTGCGATCGTGTTCAGCCTGGAAGCGCAGGAACAGGCCGAGCTCATTCTCCTCCTGAGACAAGCCTGGAGAAAGAGGACAAAAAAATAAGACTGTTAATATTACATAAGGCAATATCAAGGCTTTATTAAAAGCCCTGAACCCACCAAGAAGCACAACAAAAACAGCAAAGACTACCTCAGCCAGCCTGCAATGTAATGTGCGAGACTCACGTGTGATCCTGTGCTGGTACTTCTCGATCACCTTCAGCAGCTCCGTGCACGTGGACTGAACTGAGCGGAAAAACTGCATAGACAACACATAAAACGGGATATAATAATGACAAAACACCTCAAAACACTCCCACTGCAGCGGTTTGGAGACTTCCCGCCACTTCCAGGACTTTCAGTTTGCAGTGTGGTGTTTGTCCCTCAGTGCCGCAGCGCTCCAACCTCTCACTCGGTAAACAAAACATATTTTTCTCTCTTGCTTTCTGTCTGGCAGTCAGCCGCCTCTTCTCCCATCTGGTAGATGACAACAGTGTGTATCATAGCAACGCAGAAAGGGAGGAACGAGGGATGAAGGGGTCATCTCGACTTTTACAGGCTGGTGGTTCGGAGGTGCTCAGGCTTCGGCTCAGGGAGAGCATGTGTTGAAAAACCTATACTGAGCCAATTAGTGTGCAGCGCAGAATTGGAAACGGCTGTTGTTAATAACATTAGCAACGACTCGGTTCTTGTCAAGTGTCCCAGTAAGCCGTGACAGTGAGCAGTGAGCAGGTTCCTTAAAATGAAGCAGCTAAATGGAATTCAGCCATTTCCTCCTGTCACCTGTAAAAATGTCTCCTGTAGAAAACAGCCTTTACTTTATTCATTCATTCATCTTCTATACCCGCCTATCCTTTTCGGGGTTGCGGGGGGGCTGAGGCCTATCCCAGCTGTCGACGGGCGAGAGGCGGAGTACACCCTGGACCGGTCGCAGGGCAACATACAAAGACATACAAACATTCACGTGCACACTCACACCTAAGGGCAATCTTAGAGTAACCACGTTTTTGGTCTGTGGGAGGAAGCCGGAGTGCCCGGAGAGAACCCACGCAAGCACGGGAAGAACATGCAAACTTCACACAGAAAGGGGATCGAACTGGAGACCTTCTTGCTGTGATGCACGCGCACTACCTGCTGCGCCACCGTGCCGCCCGCCTTTACTTTACTTCGTTAGAAAAAAAACTATTTCATTCCACACATTTTTCTTGGTGCCTCCATTACCCACAATGCAACTCGGCCACAGACATTTTAGTGAGAAAATCTAGCACGTCATGCTCGTATCGGCTGATGTAGCCTGGAGCCGGCAGCAGAGATGAGGAGCAGCTGCAGAGGTCTGTTCAGCTCACTTCTCTCGAGCTCCTCACCCACATGTTTAATTCATTTTCAAACTTGCAGCCTTCAGAGCCAACTGATGCTGACTCGAGTGACATCACTTGAGGACATTTACCAGACGTCACACAGCTCCCGCTGGAGACGCAGAGGACTTGATACAACACCTACAAAAAACCTCTGGTGTGCAAAGTTGGTGGTTTTCCTTTCAGAGATGATTTCAAAGACAGTTTTAAAAGCACTGCATTCAGGCAGGCTTAAGACGGAGGAGGTGACGAACACGTGTAGTTACTGATTAACTGTTGAATAAACAGTCACTGCCTTCAGTCTGTCAGCCTCAGCAGTGGCCAAACACCCCTCAGATCTCTGGCTGCGTGCACATCGCTGCTCCTCGTTTTATTTTGTGATAAGAAATGCGGATCTATTGATCAAGATCGGGTTTATGTAACAGCAACTGTTCGGTCTGAGTCACGGCAATATGGCAGGGAGGAAACAGAGGCCGAGGGAGATGGACTACCTGCACACATCATTACATTCAGATAATGACTCAATGTGGATAAGTTCACTTTTACCTGCATGAAATTGTTCAACAGGACACAAACGTATTCAGCAAAACTGGACAAAATCTGATCTGTTGTTGTATTCATGCAGCTCCCAGGCCACAAACAAATGCAGCGCAGATGAAATGTGAAAATGCACTGAGGCACAGTTGTGATAAAAACCTGATAAAATCGGGTTAGCTGTAAGGCCGCCGACCAGACGTGGGCCCAAATCTAATCTGCCCGGGTGGCTTTAGTGCCGTGCTGCTCCACAGAGAGCGCAACGTGAAGATGAAATGTGTGAAGGAGACAGAGCAACGCAACAAGACCGATCTGCTCTTCAAAAATCACCTCTGAAGTCACCCTCACGTCTCTTTCCATCCATCGGCGCCTTCGCCTTCACTTCTGACTCCTGAATGGTGGCAGGGACAATGAGAGCAGGAGGACAGAGGAGGCCTGATCTTGTTCTAGAGCAAACAAAAGCCTCTCAGTGCGTGAAACTCGACCACGTCCCCGTCTCACAGGGCCGGACTGTCACACGGCCTGTCGCAGCTTAATGCCAGCCAGCTTTGAGCCAATCCAAAGCGCCCACCCTCATTTGTTGAGAAATGACTGCACCCGGCTGACATCTTTTCCACAGCTGCGATGTGGCATCAGACATCTCACGTATGACTAAAACTGTTAAGAGCCAGACAGCAAGAAAGGATCTCTGCAAACATTAACCACCTTGTGCCAACAACTCACTGTGGGTGTATTCAATCTGCAGCCACATAATCCCTTTTAACTACAGGCTATCACATTTCCTCTTATGGGCTGAAAAACATACGTACATATAAAATATCTTACGTATCAGCATGTTCCAGTTCTTCTTCAAAACTATATGATGTTGGTCCCCATTGGACTTGCCGCTCGCACGTTGATGCATCAGTACTAACAATCTTACAATGTCAGAATAATATCAGTCACAGGGGACATTTTACTGCAGCATGAGTACTTTTACTTTCTAAAACTTTAAGTATATTCAGCTGATAACAGACTTTTACTTAAGCTAGATTCTGAATGCAGGACTTTTAGTTGTAATGAAGTATTTTACATTATTGGTACTTTTATGAAAGCAATACTGTACTGTGTCCCAATACACACACCACACAGCCACCACCGCTGCCGCCCGGCTTACCAATCTCAGCAGCTTATAGATGATGTGTTACCTCATCACTGGTTTTTGTTGTACAGCCAATAGCTGCCTTACTCATCTCCACTTTGAGAACTGTGACTTGTTTACATGTCGTGACAAGTGGATTTTTTCACACAAATACTGATTTACATGACGGGATATGGGGGAGGCACGGTGGCGCAGCAGGTAGTGCGCGTGCCTCACAGCAAGAAGGTTCCCGGTTCGATCCCGGGGTCAGGCGGGGGCCTTTCTGTGTGAAGTTTGCATGTTCTTCCCGTGCATGCGTGGGTTCTCTCCGGGCACTCCGGCTTCCTCCCACAGACCAAAAACATGCTCATTAGGTTAATTGGTGACTCTAAATTGCCCCTAGGTGTGAATGTGAGAGTGAATGGTTGTGTGTGTGTTGCCCTGCAGTCGGCTGGCGACCGGCTCAGGGTGTACCCCGCCTCTCGCCCGTTGACAGCTGGGATAGGCTCCAGCCCCCCCCAACCCCGAAAGGGATACAAGGGGTATAGAAGATGAATGAATGAATGAATGACGGGATATGGTTTTCCAAGCTCCACAGGAAGTCCTATGAGTTTGGTGTACTGCTGTGCTTTCAACTGGAGCAATAGCTTTAGCAGAGAGCTATAATGCTTAGGAAATGGCCACCGGTGATAGAAAGCACTTTGATGATGACATGATGGCAGAGGGAGGGGTGAGTCTGAACAATAGCAAATTTAGTGGTGGAAGGCGAAAGCCATGGAGGTCTAAAGGCTTGAGCTCATCTCTCCTCTCCCACCTCGAGCTTGGCATCCAGGTCGGCGTCCGAGGCCACCACATACTCGTCCTCCTTCTTGCCCGTGGCTTTGATGAGGACCTGCTTGGTCTTCCAGAACTTCTTCTGCATGCGAGCCATCACCGAGCTGTCCTCACCGAGCAGCGCCCGGCCGCCGCTCAGCATGTCCCCTGCAAACCTGTGGCCAACAGCTCAGTCAGTGACAGCAGAGGGATGCAGCCTGCAGGTTGGCTGTGTTTTATGACTTAACGATAAGAGGATATCAAATTCACACATACCCGTCCATCGCTGGATATCAGCCTTTTTCTGTTCTGCAGACAAAAACATACAGAGGTGATATTTATTGGAGGAAAGATAAGAACATAAAACCTACCTACTTTGTCAGCTGGGTGAGACTTTGTGGAAAATGTGGGAGGGACAGTCAGCCTGAGCGTCTAACCCTGAATGAAAGCGGAACAATGAGCCGCTTCATGTTGACTTTTGCTGCGATACCTACAAGGCACAACAGCAAGCGTGGAAACGGAGCTGACAGCTGTTCCCCCACTGAATGATAATGGAATTATCAGCGGTTATCATGCAGGGTTTATCTGCGGCTGGACCAAAACTCGTCTGTGCTTCCGGCTAAAGAAGCTAATCTAATTCGCTTCTTGACGCGGGGATCAGACACCTGCGACTTGGAGGAGTCTGGAGACTTGAGAGCCAGCTGGCTGCCGAGCAGGTGTTCGGTTACAACAAACGCAGCCTCGGTGACACGGAGAGAAAAGACAACCCGAGCCTCATTCCGACATTCGCCAATATTGCGAATATTCATTAAAAGGTGTAAAAGAACAATAAACGTAACGGCAGTTAAGAGAAAACTGACAGAAAACGTCAGCAGAGGAGCTCGAGCGCTAGCAGTTAAGCTAGTAGCAAGTCTCGAGGCCACAATAAAAATGCCTTGTGTACATTAAACTAAGCGAGTCCGGGTTTTCTTTTACTCAGACATTTAAATAAAAAGGTGAATACTTCTTTACCTTGCTTTTGGTTTTGTCCAACAGTCCGAGCATCGATGCAGCGCAGCCCGGCTAGCTTCCTCTCCCCACAGCCGTCATAATCTGAGGCGGAGAAGCAGGATATGCAAAGTGGTTGTGACGCAGTTTGGACACAAGGGGTCACTGCTGTTCCCGCCACACCGAAGATCGTATATTGAGAGTATGAGCCACACAGGTGCATGCGGCTGCCAAGAGTATCTGAAATGTTCTGCAGTTGCTAAACAGTAGATGAGGTGAAGGTATATGAATCTAGAAATGACTTATAAAACGATTATAGTTTGTATTAAACACCGATACACTCTTTTGTCAAGTCAGCTTATTGAATTCCTCTGGAACTTCCTAATTGTTAGCCATACTTTTATGTTTTTCAGTAAAAGCATTCTAGTACAATAAAAAAGAAACAGAGTGACAGCTCTTCGTTTTACCCTCTCTCTGGTCAAACCAGACCAAGGAGGAAAAAGTCGAGTTATCGACAAAACAGGTTTTCTTTTGTTAGCCAGAACATGAGGAAGTTCATAAGGTTCTGCAAAAATGTGAAATACACCCAACCTGAACAAACAATAATAATAATAAATGACAAATTTCCCAATATAATGGTGTAAATAATGATTTCATTCATCATCTTTAACCTACCTGGACGTAAAGCAAAAACAAGCAATAATACTTTAATGTGATTATGCAGAAACCTTTTCTGATAATCTTCATTATATTAGAGCCACCATTAAAAGACCACAGATCATCCAGCAAGCACTAATGAATGAAATAAAAAAACAGAAGAGACATTTTAGGAGACAATATTAATTTATACTTCTTTTTGGGTTACAGGAGAACAAAAACAATCCATAAGAAAATATGTGTAAAAATTGAAGGAGGGTAAAAATAACCAGGACAGCAATGACCAAAGCAAGCCGAGGTTTGTGCCTGTGTGCACGACACTGATATTGTGTGTACGAGTCTGTCCATTCTGCGCGTGTGTGCCGATGGATGAGGTGGATCTCTGCAGGCCACGCTGGCTGTGGAGCTTACGCCCCCGCATCCGTCTGACAGGCTGTGTATCTGTAGGTGTACAGCTTGTTATCCGCGCCTCCACTCAACATCAGCTGAAAATAGAAACAGATTGGTATCAGTCATTGTTTTGTTTTATTTATGTACCATCCTCAATTCGCCTACTGGATCAAGCACTGAATATTCTCCGCTTTGGGATTACACTTGTGCAAAACAGTCTCACCCCGCTTTCTGTCCAGTCCACACAAAACACTTTGTCCTCGTGAGCTGCCAGGTCATACAGAGGAGCCTTACAGCTGGGAGACAAGAAGGCAACATATACATTTAAACTTCATTCAATGAAAGCCGTGATCACAGAGGTTTATTAGACAAAGAGCGAAGACGACTGGAGACCCAGAAGAAGACCAAACATATACCAAAATACAGTACAGACAAAACACAGTGCTGAACTGCAGTGGGTGTACGCTGCACAAATGGCTCCTAAGCTTTAGAAACTAGCTCATTATTATATTCTGACAAAGACAGGAAGCCCGGTCCAGACAGCAGAGAGCTGTTTGTTTTCAGATGTGTGGAACGAACAGGATGTCCTGCTCTGCACGAGTGACCTTTCCTCCTGCAACGGCACGGCTAATGACGCAGCTTGTGCTCTCGCTAGCTCCAGAAAATGAAATTGAAGTCTAAATGGTCATGATGGAGTGAAAATGGAGAAGAAGAAATGGGATGAAAAGAGGGGGAAGCACAGCTGGACACGCGCCGGTGCAGAAAGATGAAATATTAAAATATCAAAACCAAAGATGACTCAATCCCACATACAGCCTCCTGCTGCAACAAATACTCAACGTGGCCCCAAATGCGGATTAATCCGCCGCTGAAAATAGTTCCCGACAAATGCACCATTTCACCCCAAATGAAAGTACACACTGCTTTCTGAGCGGAAAACAAGTTTTCACACAGTGAACTACGTGCTTCACAGACCTTCTTGTGTCCCACAGTTTGACCAGGTTGTCAAGGGAACCGGAGACCAACTGGTGCTCATGTGACGGCGCCCACTTCACAGCGGTGACCCAGCCAGTGTGGGAGGTCAGAGACAGCAGCACCAGCGACCCGTCTGGAGAAGAGAGGAGAGGAGGAGGGCGTGAAGAGGAAGAGCGAGTGCAAAGAAAACAGCTGACTGTGCAATTTCATGACACGCAGACATTCAGAGCACAGTGGTACCTTTGGTGCGAGGGTCCCACAGTCTGACGTGCCTGTCAGTGCTGCCTGAGGCCAGCCGCCGACACAGAGGTGAGTAGGAAATACAGTTGAACACTTTACTGCCCGTCTGTGGACACAACAAAACCCTCAGTCAGCTTATTATGGGAAATGCCAAATGAATAGCATCCAAATGTGTCCAACAATGTTACTAATGTACAATGTTTTTCCTGTGAATGATTCATCAGCTAATCAGAAGGTGGATCAATAATGATTGTTAGGTGCAGCTGCAGACCTAAGAGGCAAAATACAGAGCAAAGAAAATCCAAAATATCTGTCTACGACGGCAGAATCAGCTCAGTTCTGCTTCATCAGTGTGTCTCTCACCAGCGTCGTCTTCATTCCTCCCGTCTCCACGTCCCACACACGGATGGTGTGGTCCCACGATGCACTGCAAACTTCCTCGCTGTCGCACCACAGGACAGAGGACACTGCCTCGGTGTGTCCAGATAGCGTCATCAGGGGAGTCTGTCAGTGTGAGGACACACAAAGCTCACTCCACACGTAAATTCGTGCATCAGTTCTTGTGTTTTCGGGCCATGTGGAGCACTCACCCTGGTGAGGCCGAGCTGTTGAGTCTTCTGTTTCTTCCTCGGCCTGTCGGCAGGTTCTTCCACCTCGTCTGCCTCGTCTGTGGGCACTGACAGCACAGGACAGCAGGTGGAGCTTATAGACTTTAGCTTTCTATTTAGTAATGCTTAAGATGCAGTCACTCATTCAGGCAACCTACCTGCTGACCAAATCTTCAACATTTTGTCCCAGGAGCCACTGCAGAACTGTTTGGAAGCAACAAAAATGCTTTGACTTATAAATAACACTCAAAGACTTCAAATTCATCCCTCCACCTACTCATTCAACACCATCCGTCTTTACCTTTGAGCCGGTGGGGTCTGTGGCAACAGTGTCAACGCTCCCTGTGTGTCCCCGACAGCAGTGTCTGGCTTTCACCTTGTTCCTCTCGGAGTTCCACTCCCACAGCAGGATATTTTGGTCCAGAGAGGCCGTCAGAAGCAGAGAGGTCAGACCGTCTGCACAGAAATACCCACACAGATGTTTTAGGAAAGGCTGTCATCATTACTAGCAGGGTTCAGGTCTTCCACTCCGTCCAGCTCACCTCTTTTCACCCAGGCCACATCTTTGACCACATCTGCGTGTCCGGCCACTGTCATCACCGCCTTGCCCTCCGCGGACCAGATCCTGGCCGTCTTGTCATATGACCCCGTCAGGATCCTGAAAGAAGAAACAAAATATACTGAGACGAGAGAAACGCAGAACAATGGGAAGTTAAGGTGGTTTTTAATCACACTGATGTATGTTGAAGTGTTCGCTTTTTTCTGATAAGTTCAGTTATAATCAGTTATTTGATGATATATAAACCGGGTGTGATGTCATGATTGACAGCTTGTGCATGCTTGAGATTGAACTGGGCAGGTGTATGGGTGGGACCTGGATCACCCCTGCGCAGTCTGGCTCAAAAAGACATCTTACCATTCAGCATCTGCATCTACGGAGCTGATCCAGTCATCGTGCATCATACACTCCTCTGGCTCAGGGGCTGTGATCCGCTCTACATACTCTATCTCCACCACTTCTTCCTGAAACACAGACAGACACACTGATGCATGAATACCAAATCATGTGCCTGGAAATGGAACAGCGGGAAAACATAAACACAGGTTTGAGCAGAGAGGCCGGTCATACCGTCGATATGCCCTCTGTGTCCATGTGAGTGGACAGAGACGTTCGCAGGAACTGACCCCTGACCAGGAAGTCGAACTCCACTTTGCTGTGAGATGCTGTGGCAACAAAAAAGAAAACACAAGAAGATATTGCAGGTACTTCTAATCAAGAAGTGGGATTTTGTGAACAATTCAATGTCTGATGAAACTAATGTCCCAGCAGCACTAGAAACTTGTTCCAGATCACATCTATGTGTTAAATGTCTACTTGTGCTTAAATTATAGTAACCTGTAATATATATCACAACATAATACAGAAAAAAACATTTCTACAGCCTTGCTGCAAATGGAAACTCAGGTGTAGTAAAAGACGCTTGTTAAATGCTAAAATAAAGTGTATTTCTCACCATTTTTAGCCTCCAGTAGCTTGTTGATGATATTGCTAAGGTCCTGCACTTCAGCGCCAGCAGGGATGGAGAATGGGACATCATCTACAACATATCTTAAAAAAATATATGCCATAAGTTAAATCCATCAAATTCACACACGCGTTTAATATGAAAGATTAATTTGTCACATAAATTACCTTCAAACATAGATGCTAATATGAGGACGGTCATATGTAGGAATTAGCATTAGCAAGCTACATCGACTAGCTAAACATTAGCGTTAC
Organism: Chaetodon trifasciatus; assembly: GCA_037975065.1. Classification (NCBI taxonomy): domain Eukaryota; kingdom Metazoa; phylum Chordata; class Actinopteri; order Chaetodontiformes; family Chaetodontidae; genus Chaetodon; species Chaetodon trifasciatus. Next base: position 1,214,268 of record JBBMOE010000059.1, read on the forward strand.
GTTAGCTACGAACTGTTGGAATACTAATTAGAGAGGATTTACAGTACACAAGCATGAGTAAAAAAACAGAAAAGTGCCTCACAGTAATGTACTGCTCACTGTAAGGACTGTAAAGCTAGTTAGCCAGCCCGCTAGCCTGTGCTGTCCTTTTTAAGTTTTCTTATGCTTCGCTAAAAGGAATAAGGGCTCACCTTTTGTTCTCCGTGAAAAACCTCGCCTGTAACTGCGACATCTTTGCCTACGTATCTCTCTTACAGACCACAATCAATAGGAGTCGAAGATACGGCTCAAAAGCTGATCCCTCATAACACATCTGACTCTCATGAAGTCAGTCGTGCCATGTGGTACGAACGTAAGGCACTTTAGAAGAGCACAGATGCAGACCATTGATGATGCGGATCTGTGATCCTTTAGTAATGCCTGCCTATAAGAATCTGTCATCGCCAGCGGTACAGGAAGTAGTCACAACGTTGACTCGATTAAAAGTGGCAAGACTGCAGTACAAAAACACACCATGACAAGCATATGTCCTAAAAGTATATACTAACGTACCACGAGCAAAAATAATTAGTTAAAAAAAAAAAACTCTTGTTATATTGAATTATTATACTGATGCACTAATGTGTAGCATTAGCATTTTACTATTGTGGTTGTGTAGTTTTAAGATACTTGTATTTTATTTACATTTTATGCAACTTAACACCCCTACCTATTTATTTAGTTACCAGCTACTATGCAGATTTATATTATGAATACAAAATATAAATTGACTGATAAATTATGATGTATTGTTATGGATTAAAAAACACAGCTATAATAATTTGTATTATTGTTATTATTTGTATTGTGATTCTGAATTTTTTTTTGTTGTGTGTTGGTGCCGTATTGTATCTGTCTGATGGCTGAAAATCATGATGAAAGTGTGAAACTATCTTGAAAACTACAAATTCCTCAACCCAAAATAAAGTCCACAGAGAAATTCATTTCCTCAGCATTCCCATGACGGAATATAACCTCAAAAGCAAAATTTAATTTGATAAAAGTTGCACTGAAAAACACTTAATGGCAAAATAAAATAAACAAATTCTCTGAAATTAAACACATTAGAAGTCATTATAACACAGACTATTTAAACAATGCATTCATCTACATTAAAAATAAATTCAGGGCAATCTGATCATCACAAGAACACATCTTTAAAAGAGAGATTAAAAGTACAGTGCAAAGCAATAAAATCTGTAAAGGAATTTTAAAACAAACACAGACTCTGAGGAGCACTGGTTCAACTTCAAGTGTCTGTCAGGATCAGAGGTTGGCGTCACACACTTGGTACTTCTCAGAGGGCTGATACACTCTGTCACCAGCTCTCCCCTCCATCAGTTCTTCCACGTGTAGCTGTAGTTGTTCATGTTGATGTAAGTCAGAGCGGTCTTGCCCAGGCTGGAGGGCTGCTGAAGCTGCTGAATGGAAGAAGGATGTAGACCACAACCAGAGAGGTCCACTGACCCACCAGCACCCTGCAAGCACAGACACAGCTGGAGTGGGTGTATGTTTAGAGAATGACCACTAGGTGGTGCAATACAGACATGTGATGCCACTGACATCCTTGGCTCCAAACAAAAACATCTGTATTCAGATTTATTTATAGTCCTCATGTCAGTCTTTATTTCACCATATTGTGTGTACAGATCATGCTTTACGTTTGGCTGTTTTACCTGTCCCTTGGTGGTGTGTGTGTTCATGACAGCGGTGGGTGTATGTGTGTAAAGAGTAGCTGAGAAGTTTCCTTTCTGTGCGGGACGGAGGAGAGTTGTGATGGTGTGGAGGGAGGAGGGGAGGATGGGTCCTGAAGGAGGGAGGGTAAAAATGAATTAAAAACCATTTCATTATGCAGTGATTTAGAAATATTAAATACTGGCTGCTAATTTTCAAACAAATGAGATGAGATGGTGCAGCTGCGTACCTGTGATCTCCAGACTGCTGACGTTCTGGTACGTAGAACCCACCTGGCTCTTCACATTCACACTGCGGGCCTGATAAACACACACACACTGAGACAGATGTGGTAACAGCTGTGTATGCGTGTACTGTGTGTGCGTGTGTGTCTCCATACCTTCAGTGTGTGCACTGCAGCTCCCCTGAAAGCGACGGGAGCCAGCAGCGTTGGGGGTAACCCGGCCTGGGAACCCGCTGCAGCCACCAGACTCTTACAGTTGATGAGGAAGTTAATGAGGGTGAAAGTGTGTGATCCCTCCACACACACCACAGACTCCGGCTTGTGGTCCAGAGCGACAGCGTGGCCCTCCTTACGACTGCACCAGCAGTCAAGGAGCTTTAACTTGTTCTTATTGGCATATTAGACCAAATTAGATGTAGCTATCTTAGTTAAGAGCGCTCGTTCAGCAGTATGACACACAAACGGGACAGCGGACAGTCAGTGTCAGAGTAGATGGAGGATACAGTTGTATGCTGATGCTGTCTGGCTTCTTGATTTTGTCCTGGACTCCCATCTCCTTCAGCCAGGAGAAGCTGCCGTCTTCATCATCGTTGAATCCATTATTCTCTCCTTCATCACCTGCCTGACAGTCCTCACCCTCTTTCAGCTCAGAACACCTGATGAAAAGAAATGTCAGCACCACCCAGATAATCCTTTCTTGCAGTGTTCTGTGTATCCAACGTATCATCAGTGTCATGTGACACACATGAAAACACACTTACTCCTGCGCCTTCTCCTTCTGCTCCTCCTCCTCCTCACCCTGGTGCACTGTCAGGTTCTGTGGTTCCCTGCTCTTCCTCCTCTCCTCCACCAGAGGGAGACTGAACTCTATACCTGAGCAGACACACCAGTAACGCGAATGAGAAACACCCTCCAGATGTGTTTTGATATCTAATGGTTGGAGGAAGGATAAAAATCCTCAACATTCATGTGATGCCTGCGTTTTTAGGGATGTATGAGATGATAAATTTGAATGAGAGGTTTTAGATTTCACAGTTTGAAAAAAGTAATCTCTGTTAAGACTCACCTTCAGCCTTCATTGCCTCTCTGAGACCCCTTGTCGATGGAGAGATTAAGGCAGAGATGCTGTTAGAGCCCCCGAGACCTGCTGCCCTGAACAACACTGTAAACTGATAGAAAAGAATAGAAGGAGGGAATTGAGTGTAAAAAGATTATTTGGATGCATTGTAATGTATTTAAATTTAATAAAAACAAAAGCTTTAAACACACAAGCGCCTACCTGATAGGAGCAGAGATAGAAGTAAGGACACAGTTTGGCCTTCAGGAGACTGTAGAGAGACGACAGACTGACTGACCTGATGAGGACGACAAGAGAAAAAAGTGTGATATGAAACCATTCAAAAAGAGACTTATACACTGAATTATGTGTTTCATGTTCATTTCAGTTGGACTTTACCTCCAGCCTTACCATTCTCTCATGAGACTCTGCTGCAGCGCTGCATCCTGTGCCCATGGGGTGCTCTTCCCAGTAAAGTTCCTCTCAGCGTTGATCCTGGGGAACAGGGAGATCCAGGGCAGGGATGGGTGCTGCCAGTACACCAGACTCTGCTGGAAGGCACTGCGAAGCTCCGAGCAGGACTTGGGATCCTGGACAGCGAGGATTCATGAAGTAAGAAAGTGGCTTTGGAAGAATTCTCACTAAACATAACATGACCCAGCAAAAGTGATGAAAACATGGGGTTAATCTCTGTCATCTCTACCTGTAGGCTGTGTGGCAGAGTGCCAAAGTGAGCTCTGCAGTGCTGGTTGAGCCCCAGAGCTTCCTCCTGGGCTTTGGGGTGCTCTGCCCACAACAGGGAGAGCGAGGAGGTGAAGAGGAGGCGAGTCTTCAGGCTCCAGTCTGCTGGGTACTCTGTGCAGACAGGAGGAGCGATGGAGGCCGGAGCAATGGCCTGGGGACTCTGCGAAGAGAGACAGGAAAGGACAATTTTAACACATACTTGAACAATTGAGAGGAGCAAGGAGGAGAACTGAGACGATGAGGACAAACCTTCAGCAGCGGACTTTTAACATCTTCCTCTTCTTCTTCAAACAGAGAGTCATCTTCAGAGAACGTGAGGCACTGCTACAGCAGAGGACATACAAGTAAAGATGGAAAATATGAAAATCCAAAACAAAATTCACTTTATTCCTTTTTTCATATATAATTAGGAGTCAGATGCCTTGATAACAATTACAGGGATATGGCACCATTGTCTGGTCCCTGCACACTATGTAGTTTACTTCATGTATTTAGCCTTTCAGGTTAAGCTTTAACATTAACCAAAGTCCATTCCAATCTCCTATCAAAAATGTAGAGATTGCTTAAACTCCTACTCCTTAAATCAACAAAAGCTAACAGGTGTACCTCCATATTGGCACAAGAGCTTTAAACAATTGTTAGGTTCAACTCGGTTCACAGGAATAACATAATTTTTAATGAAATAGTAACTTTCAGTGCAGGGGGTTCTGCTTTGGGTGTGTATATATTATAGGTCACGTTAGCTAAATGTTCTAGCTAACTAGCTTGTCACCGGTGAGTTCACGGATGTCCGTAATTATAAGTTATTTTTACATCCAGATACTAGAACCAACCTTGCTGGAAATATCTTGGCGTTCCTGATTTTCCACCTCAGTCAGCCTCGCACTGAGACGTAAAACTCCTTGACACTCTGTCTCTGTTGACATGTCCTCATCTCCCTCCTTTTCGGTCCACTTGTTTATCTTGTAACTGTCCGCAGCTTCAGCATTTCCGTCGTCGTTATAAATGAGTAACTTCTTTTTGGGGCTGTAAGTATTCTCGAGATTTGCGAACGGGTTCCTGCGTTTTGTTCCACCTCCGGAGCGACTCTGGGTGTTGAAAAGCGGTCCCGGGGAGAAGGGCCGAACGCATGCCGGAGATGATTCGCTTTGTGCGGGACCGCCAGTGGAACCCTGAGCGCTCGGGCTGGAGAAGACACCGGCGTCGCTTCGAGCTCTTTTCCTCCTCATTCGCATAATTTCAGCCGGTCGCTTGAAGCTGGGCGAATAGCCTGCCTGTTGAGACATACCGAAGAGGAATATTTTATCAAAAATAGCCAAAATTCATCAACAAAACACTAAGAACACTGCTTCCGCCAGTGTTTTTCTGTTGCGCCTTCCGCACTTTACAAATTTGGCGCGTAGCGTGCGACGTCACGACTCTGGCTCGTGTTGCGTTTGAGTCGTGGGAAATTGTATAATCGTTCTCAGTAATGAGGAATCACAATGGAAATTTATCTATCTAGCTCGCTAGCTAGCTAGCTAGGCAGGGAGCTTTTACAGCAGACCGTAAACATATCATGCGCGTAGCGTTACAAGTATTTCCTAAACCTTATGTAAGAACATTTATATCTTTTTCATTTTCATTTTTAATATTGACAACACGCATGTAATTATGTCTTAATTACACCTGTCATGCTCAGTAATGAAGCAGTTAAGTTGTAATTTCTTGGTTTTATAGCTTTTTAATTTTGTAATACATCTCACATATAAATAGATAAATAAATAAATCTGTTGTCTCTCATGGATTTTTTTTCATGGAGTTTGTTGCTCCATGCCTCTTTGCCATCACCACCTCTGTCCCTCTGTCACAGTGATTAATCGGACATTATGTAAATTTTGGCTCCCTGATAATTTGTCCCTCGTTCGTCATTACTGTGGGTCATCAATCACATCTGAAGCTCAGCCAAGCGCCAAGTGATGGCTGCTGTTAGGAAATCAATTCTCTTGTCTGTTGGTGGGCTAGAAGAGAGAAAACTAGTGCCTTAAGTGTCAAAACTGTGCTTCAGTTTGAATGTCTAATGACCTTATGCAGGGCTCCCACAAGCAACAACGAAGCAAAATAAACAATGGAACTAATGTTTAAAACGGAAAGAAATTGGTATTTGTCTTCATAACTTAAAAAGCCCTCTAAACCTCTCTGGGACCACGCGCAATATTGCAGTTGCAGAATGAATTTAGACCACCAGATGTCACTGTTCACCAAGGCAACACGACCAGTACGCTATCACAGTAACTGTACTGCATGAGGGTTTCTCTCAGTCACTGTCCCATGAAATGACCAGAGTTTAAGAATCTGGGAATCAAAACTTCAAATCAAATTCTAAGTCTCTGCAAGTTGATTAACATAGTGTACTGAGTGATTTTTGTGTGTTTTGTGGCCCAGTTTCACCTCATATGACACCTCCATGTGCTGCTTAATCAATCCTGTTCATCCACTGTGCGACATGAGGCCACAATGAGCTCCTTACACTGTTTCTTATCCTTCGAAACATATTGAGCCTTATTGAGTCATATTGAGCTCATCTCAGGACAAACTTTGGGATATGATCCGCCTCCATTCAAAGCAGCCGTCACAGCCACCTGTACCTTATTCTAGGTGGTGTTGTACTCTGCGGTGCACATGGGAAATGACAGAAATAGCCGGAGAGAGAATTAAAAATCTGGCCTAGATTCTCGCCTCCAGTGGTTATGAAAGTTACCAACATTGTTGGATGCAGTGTTGGGGAGGCTGGTTCAGATGCTGTTTGGCTATATGGTAAGTCCTCTTGAAGCATGCTGCACCTTTACCTTTCCAAACGAACATTCATACTTACTTCTCACAGTGATTGGCAAGTTTTGAGGAGGTCTGAGATGAGGCGGACTTTGGACTTTTTGAAACTGTGTGCTGTTACTTCCATTCGTCTGGTCATAGTTTGTTATGTAATGGTGCGTTTGGAGCACACTGCCACCTTTGCTTGGACTGCTTGGATGTTGTGCAGCAGGGAAAATAGACCCTGAACTTTTCACACGGTGAAGTCCTCATTTATTCAAACTGCTGCTGGAGGAGTGTGTCACCTGAGTCTTGGAAGTGTTTGGCATTAAGCACGACAACCCATGGATGATTTTCACATCTATCATCCTGTGTTCCCATCACTTATTTGATAAGTTGCAGAACACTGTGTGCACTCCTTTTCTCACCCCTTGCCTACAGTAGATCAGCTTTTTATACTGTGTATTCACTGTCTGGCTGCAACCGCTTCACCTTTATTTAGCAGCCTCTGTGTGTGTGTGCGTGCATGCATGTGTATAACCTGGCAGAGAAGGCAAGCTAGGGCTTGTCTGTTTGCCTGTAGAAATTCCTTCATGTTCAGGAATAGCAATGGATGAAATGTGTGTGTGTGTGTGTGTGTGTGTGTGTGTGTGTGTGTGTGTGTGTGTGTGTGTGTGTGGCTTGGCAGATACAGGTGGTAGCATGCAGAAGAGATTTTTCTATATAGAGAAAGATAATTGAGAAAACACATCGGACGACCAGCAACCACAGGAGAAGCAAAGTTTCTTCACAAGAATATTTATAGAACTCAAAACCGAATGTGCACAATCAACAATGTCAAAACAAACCTGCTGTGTGTGTGTGTGTGTGTGTGTGTGCGTGTGTGTGTGTGTGTGTGAGAGAGAGAGAGAGAGAGAGGGAGAGAGAGAGAGGTTATGAAAAGATGAGCGAATGCAGGTGTAATTTACAGCTATGGTTATATACAGTACAAATAGACCGTGGCTCATGGGTAAATGAGACACACACGCACACACACACAGACAGACGCACACACGCATACAGTACACACAAATGAAATGCTACCAAAACTGGTATTGTAGGAATAAATTAAAGTATTCAACAAAACTCCATGCTGCAATGTTTCAAAGTGTTGTGAGAAAACCAATAAATCCGAGACATGATTTAGTCCTCAACGTAGACGCTCCCTTCTGTCTTAATGTAGAAATCAGTCAGTTTCTGTCCAAATTGTCCCCAGGGGCCATGAAAACCACATCAGCGATCGTCTTTCTTTTGTTTTTCACGAGGTGAGGGACTCACTTTTTCTAAAAATGCCAACCAAGAATGAGAGAGGAGTGGCAAAATCATGGAGGTGATGATAAACACCAACAGGCCTTCCACAGTGTTTGGTATGAGCAAATCATCTATTCACAACACCAACAATATTTATGAGGAAGAAGTCTTGTTATTTTACAAAGGAAGCTGACTTGAGATCAGCCCAGTGCTGCTGCATGCGCTTTGTCAGTGTAAAACCAAAATATTACCCTGCTTCTCTCCATCTGTCCTTCATTTTATAGAAGCTTTTCTCTGGAGTCCTTTTCTGTGTCCTGAGAGTGAGACCGGGACGTCCACTCGCTGCTGTCTGTTGGCTAACGCGCCTGTCAGTCGTTCTGCTTGTTTTTCATCGGCCAACATTGTTCGTCAGTAGACAGTTTTAAAGTGGGCGTGCTCATCTGGCTCCTGGTCAAGTGATGACAAACAGAACCAGGTGGAGTTTTTTCCTAAAATTAGAAAGCACTAATCACTGGACAATACCAAGGACCATTAGAGGAAGCTGCATCGATAGGTGACATTCAATACTGCTGCTAACAGGCGGACGAGCTCACGTGTTCCTTCATTACCACCATTAAATCAATCCCACATGCGCCAGAGCACCAAATGTGGATTAATCCGCCGCTAAAAATAGTCCTCAACAAATTTCCTCCTGTTTATGTAATGTGTTTTTTAAATTACTGAGTCTCTGTTTTAAATCAAACTATATATTCGTGAGGTGTTTTTAAAGTTTACGTCTTCAGTAGGAACCAATGGGCTTGAAGCTGAGAGACAAAGAGGAGGAGGGGAGGACGTACTGAGGGACACGTTCATACGTCGTTGGTTTTGGTCAAGTTTGGAAAATAACACCAAACTTCTGTTATCCTTAAAATAAGGGGCTGTGGTCCACTCATGTCATTTATCTTATTTTGGACTGGCGTATGTCTGACATCACATGACCAGGTGGTCACCTTAAATGAGCGTGCCCCCTGTGTGCCATTCAAAGTGTCCCGCACCTCCTCGGCCGCTTCAGTAAGGTCTCCAGACCGCTTCAGCAGCTGCCATGTTTGTTGGGGAGCTACTGTGGCTGGACTCCACCTCCACACCCACTCCTTCGTTCTGATTGGGCAAAGAGGGGTGCAGGAGGGAGGAGCCTGTGGAAGCGTTGGTGCATGGCGGCAGGATCCTTGGCGGGGAGCGCGAGTCACTGCTTCCTCCTCCCCCCGCCATCATGGAGAACTGGTATGAGCCAGCAGCGGTGGAGTAGTACAGGTGGTATGGCGAGGAGGTGGACTGGAAAGGCCCGTTCTGAGCTTGGTGGGGGGTGTTCGCCGGGTAGGGAGGGGGCAGGTAGGTGTGGTACCTTCCTGCTGGAGTGGTTGCCATGGCTGTTGCCATGGTGATGCCGAGGGCGCCGTTGGAGACGGGGTTGTGTGAGGGGGTGTAGGTGAAGGCGGCCGCTGTGGGAGGGTAGTGGACCCGGGGGTCGGAGAAGCGGGAGTCAGGCAAGGAGGGGAGGGAGGTGAAAGGCCGTTCTAAGGTCATTCTGGGGTCGCCGAAGGCCGTGAGGTCTGGACCTGAGAGAGGGCAAAGGTCAGAGGTCACAACCTACTTATCTCACTGTTGTCTCTGTGTGTACTCGCTCGTGTGTGTGCGTTACCTGTGAGTCGTGTGGACAGGTCACCGAGCGAAGATCGACCAGGCGAAAGGGGATTGGCTGTGTGGACGGTGGGCGTGGTTATCTGGCCAAGGTAAGGATACGATTGGTCGTAGGACCAAGATGGAGACGACTGCATCTGTCTGGAGTCTGAGGGAGAGAGAAATGAATCACTGAAACATCTAACATCTAACATCTGTACTTCCTAAAACTTCAGGGAATTCAAGAGACGACGCTTCAATGAAGTTTAAGGACTCACAAAAGACGGATTATTTCGAGCCCCGTTATTACCCTGAAAATGTCTTGAACACGTTGAATAATAATGTTGAATAAAGGCCGATTTAACTGAACTGTTTTGAGATGGAAGCTGTTGATCGTGAAAGAAGAAAGAGAGACGGAGGAGAGGAAGCAATTAACTTAGTGTGGGGGTGGACGGATGAAGGGGAGGGCTGTGTGTGTGTGTGTGTGTGTGTGTGTGTGTGTGTGTGTGTGTGTGTGTGTGAGCTCTTTCATTCAATCCAGTCTTTTTTCCCCACAGTCTAATAAATGGCACTGATCACCCACAGACTTGCAGACAAGAGTGTGTATGTGTGTGTGCGTGTGTGTGCGAGTGTGTGTGTGCAGACAGACGAGGAAGCAAATTGTACACAGCAGCCAAGACGTCAGTGAAGGCTTTTCAAGCCCGGCCAAGAGCTCTCCCAAGCACTGACGCGTGCGTGCGTGTGTGTGTGCGTGTGTGTGCGTGTGTGTGTGGGGTGATTTTGGGTGGTGGTGAAGCCCAGGCCCTGTGCCAAGCCCCCTCCTTTCCTGGCTTCCCTCCCCTGGCAGGGTGCACTAATGTGGGGCAGGAGTCACAGACGGCTGGCTGCTTGGAAACAGAACCAGAACACATAGAAAGGCATTTCTTTGGTGTTTTATGGTCGACTAATGAATGTCAGAAATGATTTGAGGCCAATTTTATTTATTACATGTACTGTTGTTGTTGTTGTTGAAAATTGATAGAATATTAAAGGAGTTTTGGTTTTCATGCAAACAACTTTTGTTGCTGATTGAATGGCTTTACAAAACTGCAATTAACATCAGTATGTAACGCTTCCTGAAGTCCTCATAATGTGAATACAACATACTTTTCATATTTTTTCTCATATTTTAACGCTCAGTTACTTAATATTGCACATTTCACCTAACACTGCGCCTTTTATACACTCTTAACGCCTTCTTGCTGCAGCTATTGACTGCAGTAAAGCCTCGATTTCATCTGGACTTTTAGCATGTGACACCACTCTGTGTATTTTACATCTGTTATGAGCTGTAAGTGGTTTGGCAGCAGAGGGAACATAGACTTTTACTGCACTGCCACACATGTGCAGGCCCGAGCGCCAGAGCAGACGCACGTGAACACTTTTGTACACACACACATGGACATTTCATTAAATTATCGTACAGTATTTATTACTCACAGTTTTGAGAAGTGAAAGAAGGGAAGATGATGGTTAAAAGAGAAATGAAAGCTAAGCAGGGGGGTGGTGACGGGGAGAGAAAAGGAAAGAAAGGGGAAGAGAAAGAAAAAGAGAGTGGCTTAATAACGGTTTCCTGTTGCTATTTTCATTTTTAGAGGGATCAGAAAAACACAGAAAGCAGGAAGCACTGAGCGCTACCTCTCTGTTTCTCTTTCCCTCAGTCTACTACTGCAGTGTGTTGGTTGTTTTCTCTCATTTCTCACCACGCGCTTCGCTTTACGTCTCAGCTCCAAGTCAGCCGAAAGAATAGATGATTTTTGTGTGCGATATAGCTCAAGCAGCGAGCGTCTGCTTTATGAATTCAGCTGCAGCTTCTCTGGCAGCCACATGATGATGGCTCCAGTCACTGTGCTCGAGGACTTCTGTCCAAACTGTTGCTTCAAATGTTTATTTATCTGATTCTTTTGAAGTTTATCGCATACATGTACTGCACTTTGGATGCTGTGGTTATTTTCATATGGCAGCCTTTATACTAGTTTATTTTGAGGTGTATGAGACCTATTTGATCCACATGTGTATTTGATTTATTTTTGAAGTCTCTGCGTTTACTGCATTTTTTTAAGACTTTTTAATTTTCTTAAATTCTCACAGTTTTATGTTTGCTTATATTTTTTTCTCTCACAGCAGCACTTCCTGCCAGCTGACTCTCATTTCCTCCTTAAGGCATAACTTGCTTCCTCACCTACAGTGCAGGCACACACACATGTAAATGCACACATGAGAAGGAACAAGCGTGTAAACACACACACACACACACTCACAAAAACACACATAAAGTTTCCATCACTTTTGGGCACATTACATAAATTTAGATTAATTTCCTGGAGACCTACCCAAACCATAACCATAACCACTACACGCCTCAACCTAACTATACCCTAACCGTAACACACACCCACACACACACATAGCATCACTACCACTGAAGGCGGAAGAGGAACAGATCTTTTGGTACCACACAGAGTATCCACGGCAACCGCAGCACACACTCTCACAGGTACACACACACATACACACACAGACCACAATGGATCTCACCAAAACCACAAGGAGGAACAATGAGGTTTGATGCACGAGTTTGGGAAACGTACAACCACAGTACATTGTTTTTTTCTGTTTTTAGATGCTGTGAGTGATGTCGTATTCGGCATTAATCTGCATTTTAACACTAGACATGTCGTAAAACTGACGAATCTTCTTTCTTCTCAGAAAATCCCACAAAAATCTGTGGGTAAGGGTTAGCTTTCGGTTTCAGAGAGGCACTTGAACTAACCATCAGGACAGAGGCTGACATTAAAATGTTATGTCTTCTTTACATTTATCTGTAAAGTAACTCCAGGAAGTCACTGTCCCAGGCCGAGAAATAGCCTCGTACATTATCCCTTGTAAAAACACTCACAGTGAGCTCACAGTAACTAGTGTGATGCACACTACTCGAGCAGTTGACATCCAAACATGTCCTTTGCACAGATGTGAGCAAGCATCATTTCCAAAGAAGCGATGGCGGAACGGCCTCACCTTCCCTTCCCAATAACACTGTGAGCAGACGCCTAGTCTTATGGCATCAACACACAGGGTTTCTGAGTAATCCTTAGTTCTCAAAAATGAGGTCAGAGTCTGCAAAGAGGACAATTCCATCAAGTTTGTCATTAGAGGAGAAAAAGACATGAATGTGGTTTTGTCTGTTCTCCAAGATACAGTTGTAGAAAGCATAATTTGGGAAAATAACCTTTGTGGAAAGTAATTGACTCCCTTATTAAAAACAATGACTCTTCGGGTTTCCATGCAACATGAATCTGCATGACTCAAAGAATCAACTGCTCTGGTGTCCACTTTGCTGTAATTTACTGCACTTCGCAATCCCCAGCCGACCTCAGGTGCTCAATGTATCCTGTCTTATGCAACTGAATAGAACTATTATTAAAGGATAGTTGTTTTTGCAACCCAGACTTCATTAAAATGAGGATTCCTGTCACACATAGTAGTGAACAGACTACACTGGTACCTTTACACCTTAGAAAGCAATGTAAATGAACGCAGTGTAGACATGTCACAGCGAGTGAGAAACGAATGTATTACTAGCATTAGTGCAGCTCAGATCCCATGTAAAGTCATGTCTGACTAATTTCCTCTTTTCTAAGAGATGTATCATCGTTTCTAAATAGTTGCCTCATTGGGTTGTGTTTGAACTCATAGACAAACTGCAGGAGAGTAGTTTCTCAATACTGAAGCTAAAGCTGCAGCTCAGGTGGTAAAGCAGGTCAGCCGCTAATTGTAGGGTTGGTTGATTCCCAGCAACTCTCGCCCACATACAGCATGCACTGGTGGGTCGCACTCTGTGTAATCATGAGTGATGGGAATAAACATTTTCAGTTGATTTAGGTTTGGCTTGAGCAATCACTAGTCCTGACCCAGGAAAGACAGATATATAAAGAAGTGAGGAAACAACCCACATATTTGATTTTAAATGGTTTGATTAAACACCTTTTAAGTTTGGCAGAGTGAGGCACTGCCAATGACGCCTCAGAAACCAGCGGCTGACGTCGCAGAGGCTTCCTCCATGTTTCATACAGTCAATGAACAAGGTATGAATCATTTTCAGGGTCTTACCAGCAGTTATCTGAGTGTGTGTGGGGCTGGAGAACGTGGCAGAGTTGAGCGCTGCTGATTGGCGGGCGTTGGCAGAGGGTTGATGGTGATGGTGGTGAGGAGGCGTCACCCTCATCGAGCTCCGTCTCAGATGTTCCAGCTCCGTTAGCCTCTCAGAGAACGCCAGAGAGCCGGGTTTGACCTCGTCCATCTTCTGACGATGACCTGGGAGAAAGAGATTACATCATGATTACAGATGATTTTAACCAACTTTCTGCACTTTCAGTTGAAAATTAAGTGCGACACAAAGATATCCTGAGGCGGTTTGTCAGCAGATAACTTCATGCTTGAAACCTGATTACATAATCCAGGGATTACAGTAACAGTTACGGCCCAGCGCAGGCTATAACATTGTCCCGACATTGTTAACACACTCTGTCTGCTATTGCATTTGGGAATCTGACGATGGGCGCCGCATAGAGGTCTGGCTGTCTCCCTGTGTGTGTGTGTGTGTGTGTGTGTGTGTGTGTGTGTGTGTGTGCGTGTGTGTGTGTGTGTGTGTGATGGAGTCTGTCACGCTGTCTGTGGTGTTGGCTGCACTTCAAAGCACTGAGGCTGAGCTCCAGTTACAGGCACTTCCTCCCAAAGGGGGAAGTGTGCATGTGTGTGTATTTATACTGTGTGTGTGTGCGCGCCTGTGTGTATGTGTGGGCGAGTTAGAGACGAGTGATGGTTATTCACAGCTGAGTGGAGCTGGCAGGAGTCTTCCTCTCTTTCTGTCACCTCACTGACTCCTCTGACCAGTGTCGCTCAGTTCACTTCCATTTGACATGAATGGGAATTATTCATGTGACATGTATTTGAGATTAGCAAAACAAAATCGCTCTTTCTCTTCTTCGCTCTTTCATCCGCCATTAGAAATCCCCATATTTCATCATACTGAGTGGGAGAGGAACTCAGTGTTGCATCAGGTTCCTTATTGACTCACTCATCTGAGAGTTTGTCAGTAGGGATTAAAGGCATGTCTTCACTGGGTATGTCGCTGCTTTATTGATTTCAATTCAGCACTATGACAAATATAATGCACCACATTCAGTGATCAAAAAAACGCATTAGAATCAAAGAGTACAGTTCAGTGCAACAATAGATGAGGCAACAAAGCGAGGGAGGCCATAAAAAGTGAATTAAGATCAAATGTTAGATGGTGGTTTTGATGCATTCTTGCTTTCAACATCTGCACACAGTAATTATGGTGTGCCGAGGAGGAAGAATGTCAACATTTGCGTGGCAGTGTCACTCACGTCGTGGCTCTCTGGGACCGTCCACTGTAATTTTAATGGCTCGCTGGTACGTGGCCACCTGAGGAGGGTTGGTGAACACTGTGATGGTCAGAGTGAAACTCTTCCCTAGGAGAGAAAAGGAAGAAAATGGGAGACAGAAAAGAGAGAAGGAATGAACGTTCGTTAGCATTAGCAGCTTTTTCAAGCTTTACTCTCCTCTATCCTTTTCATCTCTGCTCGACTTCTCTCCTCCCCAAATATCCTCTTGGTCTGCTTAATGCATTAAGTCATGTAAGTCATGGACCCCCAGACAGGAATAAACCAGATGCCACACACACCCACACAGAAAAAAATGACAACATGAAGAAAAAACCATGGCAGACTGATTCATTCAGTAGTCTCGCAGTGGTGGCTGAGGGCCGGCTATCGGCGTATATGTGTGTTATTCTGTGCATGATGACATAGGGTCTACTCGCATGGCTAGTGGCTAACACAATATCTGTCTGTCATATCTGAGAACAAATGTATGTTCACAGTGTTTCTACTACGCGTTCATAAGACTATTTGTGCATGTGTGCCTGTCGGGGGGTTGCTGCCAGCCTCAGCTTTGGAAGCAGCAATCACTCAACACTATGCTTGCTGCGAACACACACACGCAGACACACGCTCACACACGTGCAGACCACCGCTGTTGTTGTGTGCCAGGGCTGGAGTAAAGTTACCACATGCAGACAGTCTGATGCCACACAAACAGCAGACACATGTGGGTGATGCCAGGTGTTGCTCTCACTTCTCTCTCTGCTGCGTGTCTCTGTCTCTCTTTCTCTGAACATTTCCCTTTCACATTATTGCCCAGAACACTGGTGGCATAAAATTAACTGCACACAACTTTCATTAAATTATTTCGTGTTTACGCTGTCATCGTTGAACTTGCTGGAAAAACCTGGAAGATTGGAACTGGAAACCTTAAGGCTGGAACAAAATTAGATTGTTGCTGCAGTCGCCTGACTGAAGCCTCAACAGGTGATCAGTATACAGCTCTGTCTCCACACAAACACCACACTCCACATGATTTGCATTCAAATACAGACAGTGTACATGCTACTGTAGGGACGACAAGCAGAATTCAGCCACAAACTGTGGAAGGTCACGCTGTGTTACCAGCTGAGCTCCATTTGAGAGTACCATTGTTTACTAATGCCACCTTAAATAGCATTCAGGCAGCATATCAAGACAGCAGGTTTGACACAGCTGACAGTCAAATAGCTGCAGGTAGAGGACATACAATCCTTATGCCAGACCGAATATTGATATCGGACATCCTGCAAAACCCTGGATTATGCTAAATGACAAAGTTTTAGTTAGCAGGCACTGTATGGTTAAAGTTTAGTTATGCCAAATGAATTATGGGTCAGGTATAGTCAGGGTTAGGCCTCTAAATCACTTTAAAAGCTAACATATACATCACTCCTGAGGAATCTGCAGCTAAATGCATATGGCGGCTACGTGCCTAGCTGCAGGTTGCACCGTAGCTGATGCTGCTCATGTTTTTTCCTGCGTGTTTCTAAAGCTGGTGGAGATTGTTGTGAGCGAAGACAACAGCGAGGAAGTTGAAAGAGAACGTTTTCTTCTCCTTTTCACCTTCAGCTCGCGGCGACCCTTGCTCTCTATGAGGGAATGAACGTAAACACGGCGATCACACCTCATTAGGCTGCATTCAGACCGACTTTAGCCCTGCATGAAAAAAGGAGCCCTTTCATTTTTTTTTAAATGGAGCCAGACAGGGTGTTAGCCAATCAAAGACATTTCTATTGTTTACCTCACGATCGTAGAGATGGAAAAACTGCTGCTGTGATAAGTTTCTGATCGAATAATATAGCACACCACTGTGCAGTGTTTTACCATCTGATACCATTTGACCATCCTTGCTTATACCACATAGAAGTAAAGAATGTGGAATTAGGGAGTATAATTAAAGTAAGATCAATGGCTGAAAGCAAAATCTACACTATAGGTATCTACATGGGGGAGACCAGTCAACCCCTGACTCCTCTGCATGAAGGACACACTTCTTCCGGCACTGAATGTTCATTGTGAGGCGTGGACTCGTCCAATGAGGACAAATCCAAGGCGCTGGGCCTGTGGATGCTGCTAATGAGGATGAGTTATAAAACTATTCAGCTAAAGAAACAGGTAAAGATGATGAGCCATGTTAAAGTCTACTATTCAAATGGGCATATAGGACACGTGCAGTTCTTAGTACTTCATTGAAATTAAGTGTAAACCACACATCACTGACACAAACTGGCACTGTTCCATACTGATGGCCACTAGAGGGGGTGTTATCACTAAAACCTCCCCCTGTCTGTCCTTCTCTGAGCAGTACACACATAGGCAGCGTACCTATTGTGTGCTGTATATGCTGCTCTATACATAGTGTATTCTGTGTAAACATGACTGGATACACACAAATAAACTGTGCTGTATAAATTGTTTACAACACGGAGAAACATGGAGTGTTTTTGTGCAGGTTGTTTACGCAGAGAGAGTTTACAGTAAGAGATTTTGTCTGATAGAGACAGACAGGAGGAGGGAGAGAACAGCTGAGGTCTTTGTGTCTGTTGTGTCTATCAGCCAGCTGGTGGCATCACACACACACACACACACACACACACACACACACACACACACACACAATCACACGCACGCACACAAGATTACTAAATCACAAAGGGGAGAGTGTGTGTGAGTGTGTCTTGACGGGAGTGTTTTCCGGGACTTTCTCTCTAATCACCCTTATGTCTCTCTCACTCTCTGCAGATAAGAGCGGATTTCACACATGAGGTGAGCTGTGTGTGTGTATGTGTGTGTGTGTGTGTGTGTGTGTGTGTGTGTGTGTGTGTGTGTGTGCATCATGTCAGGGCTTGCTGATTTGGGATCATCCGGTTTGTCTCACAAGAAGCCGATGAGATGGCATCTCTTATTTACACCATTTTCCACAAAGCAATGTGTGTGTGCTTCAAAAAAGCAAGGTGGTTGTACGTGTGTGTGTGTGTGTGTGTGTCTGTGTGTGTATGTGTGTTCACACAGAGTCAGATATTGTGAAAGAGAAAAATGAGGGTCCTGTTTAAAAGAGGAACTAAGAGACTGGCTGCACATGTGCATACACACACACACACGCACACACACACCAGCACAGACATATACAGTGGTAGAAGGCTGAACCATCACTTGAAACAAACACACAACACATGATTGATTCTGCGTCATCTGTTGCCGAGTTTTCTTTTTCTGCCATTTAATTTGCATCCACACGAGTGTCGTTGTGTTTCATTACAGCCAAATTCACGATCAGCAGCAGTTTCTATCGTTTCTGTAGCTTGTTAGTAGCTGATAGACGCTGCACGTGTCAACCAGGAACCTGTTCCACCAAGTTCACATCTCTCATAAAACACAAGTTCATTTCCTTAATTTTCATTGTGGCATTCACTCGCCACGTTGCTCCAGGTGAACAAAAACAACATATCTGAGCTCAGGTCTGTGATAATTGCTGTGTTGTGCAGCCATGGTGGTGACAGACTTCACACTGAAAGCAGCACTGCATCACAAAAACCCACAAAGACTGCAGGAGGAGGCGTGTTGCTTCAGGTGCCGATGAGATGATGAAATGGTTTTGTTTTATCGTCACTAAATCTGTAAAACTTCAAAGTGAAGCAAATGAATCCACTCAGACTTCTTGCAATGAGACAAACAGCTACACATATGCAAATTCACAGAGCAGCTCTATGGCGTCGTAAACGCTGTATAAACACTGCACAAATCCTGCACGTATCAGTGTCTGTGTGTGCTGCAACCGAGTGTTTCTGTAAAACAGGGAGCACTGACTAATGATGACTAAGTCTGAGAACTTTGACACTCACTTCCACCCACACATACACACTCAGACGGACACTCAGAGAAACCACTAGTCAAACCACTAGACCGCTCATTGCTGTTGGCGGCTAAACTAACAACTTCCCACACATACAGTTAATGACATTTTAGAGATTTTAGGTGAAGAAAGTTGACGCGACATGTGGGTTGATGTGGCTTGTTATCATACAATACTTTAAACCCTCAAAGTATTGACATTTTCATCCAGAAATCATGGTCCTGAAACAACAACAGGACCCTCTACCAGAGATGATTTCATCCATTCCATCATATCACAGTCAGACACTGTCAATAAGCCAGAAGTTAAAGGATAAGTGCGGTCATATTCTATATTTGTCTCCTCGTTAACAAATCCCATGTGCAGAGACAAACTAACAATGAACGAGTATTGTGTTTGTTTAGAAGCCTGATATATTTTATCGTCTGTGCCACAGAGGAAGCAGAATCACAGTCACCACTGGTCAAAGCCTCAAAGTCATTTCTGCGTTTCTGATCTATTTTAGGCACGTGAGTGGTAGGACTCAGAGGACTGCCACGTGGGTCCAGACTGAGACATCTCGACCACGACAGGACAGATTCTGGCTTTTCTGCATCACATCAAATTTTAATTAGCCCAATGCCAAAATAACGGCATTCCCACTGCCTCAGCTGTGCTATGCTAGCATGCTAGCATACTAAAATAAGATAGTGTACACATTCTATCAGCACGTTAGCATATCGATGTTAGCATTTTGCTCAAAGCACCGCCGTGCCTAAAGAATAGCCTCGCAGAGCCTCTAGCATGGCTGTAGACTCTTAGTCTTGTGAGGAAATTGCACAAAAACTGAGAATAACAAGCATACAGTTAATAATTCCAGAGACCTGAATGTCAAAGCAGAAGAAGTGCGTATCCTGTCTTCACCACACAGTTCCAGCTATAAAAAAACCACCACGTTTTGTCATTTAAAATCCTCTTCAGATGGAGTGATGCTCGCAAAACGAACCTCATTGTACTCTGTGCTGTTCAATTTGCATAAAAACAAATTTCTGCTCCTCAGCTTTCTTCATTTGAAGGGCATAAATTGTTAATGCGCTCATTTTTCAACAGCAGGACGGTGGAATCTATCAAACATTGACAGTTATTCCCATATTTCCATTCAGCTGGGGAGAGCTTGTCATTTTTTATGTGTGTGCGAGAGAATGTGTGAGTGTTAGCATAGCTTGTGTACACAGGTCCGGTGTTTTAAATAGATAAGTTGGGACATTTGCCTGTGACTGATTTAGAGTAACTGTGGTCTAGTGTGTCCGTTAAAGATACACGGGGGTGAGAGAGGGGGGAGGCAGTGCAAGGTAGACACTGAATGGGGTGTAACGAGGAAGTTGAGTGAATACTGTTTTTATTCATATGTACTTCCCCTAATTTATCCATGCTGTGTTGTGTGCTATTTACACCTATTAAATTACAGCCAGTGAGAAGCGTGATGCTGTTCTCACTGTAGCTCATATTGATGCCATTTTTTAAAATTAGACCACATGCATTCATGTTTTCATTGTGTTTGTATTTGTGTGTACCTCTTCCACTGCGGCCCACAAAGCGCAGGTCGTTGAATCTGGCTACTTGGTTCTTGATGGCGGCCGTGGCGTTGCGGAGCTCAGCTGAGTAGTTTTCGTCATTTCCCGCCATCACCGTTACCAGAGTGCCATCGGGGATGTCACCCAGCGCGACCACCTGGTGACATAATGGAAGGAAGGAGGAGCAAAGATTGGTGAGCTCATAAGGCGATCAGCCTCAGATGCTGCTTTAATCATCTTCTCATTATCTGTTTGGGATAAACATGTTCTGGATTCTTGAACTACAGTTCCCATCATGCTCTGAGGGACACAAGCAAGCAAGGAGGCATTGAACTTACGTGATGTGACCATATTTTTTGTCTTTTAACATCCCGTCACCTCTGCAGGCTAAACACAAGTCCAACAAACTTACAGCTAGCTTCTAACTAGCTTACAGTGTGTTACAATCAGAGACGCACCTGTCCAGGTAAAGAGCACACACTCATTCACACTTGCAAGACAACATGTTTGGCTCATGCTTTTATATCCTGCTTGATCCAAAATAAATGAAGCTGGATGTGGAATACTGATTAGTGAGTGAACTTTTTATCTGATCATGGGATCATTTTATTGGCCTTAAAATGTCAGCGAGAGAAACAAACAGCTTTGGGCTTTTTGAGCTCTCGAATGTCATGAAAGAGATGCAAACGATGAAATAAAAGGTCAAAAATGTTCCCTGAAAGATAAAACAGACTCATAAAATGGAAACGTGTGACACTCAGTGCACTAGAGAGCACATTCGCCTCCTCTACGCCTCCACAAAAATAGAGCCAGGGAAGGTGATTTCCATATTAACGCTAATCACACCGAAACATCAATGTGCAAATGACCACAGCAGATACTGTACTACGGACAGTTTCTCTTTTAACCCTGAGCTTTCCAAGTGAGTAACCAAAGCCTGCGATAACAGGGACACGTTCAGGTTAGACTCCCAGTTAAACCTTGTCTTCCCCTTCAAAATGTCCTCATGTGTCCCCTTCACTGTCAAACAGCAGCATTGTTTTCCAGGGAATACTAATAGTCTGAAACATTTGTCTAACTGTTGTTTTTCATCTAAGAGGCCTTCAGTATGAGCTGAATTTTTAATATGCTGATGTCCCAATAATCCACCAATGACAGTATTGATGAGCCTGTGGTGGAATGTGATTGGATAAAATTCCTCCATAAACTCGCTGAGTTTGAAAATGCAGGTCTTGGCCTGCAAATAGTTTACACTCGAGAGCGGGGGCAGAGAAGGACACACACACACACACACACACACACACACACACACACACACACACACGCACACGCTGGCCTGAGAGCTTCATAATTGTTTCCTTTGTTTTGTTTATTCTACCCGGCTGGTTTCATGCTCTACTGCTGCCAGTCTCTTTCTTGTCTGCCTGTGTGTGCGTGTGTGTGTGCGTGTGTGTGTGTGTACATGTCTGTGTGTGTGCATATTCTTCAACATTTGATTATGTGTGCTGTTTATACACACAGCACCTGTGTGTCCACCTGCAGCACAGTGTGTATGTTGCTGTGTATCCCACCACATTTGCACCTGTGCATATAAAAATGTGTCCTGAAATGTGTATTTTTGTGTGTGTGTGTGCATCACAACAGTCATCCATTACCAGTAAAAGGCAGTGACATCCGCTCATGACACTCCATAATGATGCATAATGCACCGAACTCACACTCACACACACACACAAAGGCATGTGCGAACGCTAATGCATAAAACTCAATAAATCAATCAGCTGTGTGTTCTGCGGCTAAAAGCTGCTTTTCCATAAATGCATTTTGTCTCAAAGTGCAGGAAAGCCGTCCACATCCACACACATCAGTGCATGAGGGAATACACAAGAAAATGAAGCCTCCATGTAGAAATATAGTATTAAAGACTCGAAATCAACAAACTAATTTACATAAAAGGAAATCAAAATATTAAATCATGTTGTGATGCAACAGAAATCAGATGCTTCGATGTCTGATCAGACTAGTCATGCTGTCTGGTGAAAATCTCCGAATATGAGCTGTGAGCTATGATTTTTGTTTTGAAGATATTTTGGATGAAGAGAAAACCATGTAAAACCCCAGAGAAATACCTGAAGGGTTCCTCGTGAAAGAGCTTTCTGGAGACACATGTTTTCACGAGACAGCTGTGTTTTGTTATTTAGGGACGAATATGAAGGCCAATATTTTTAATCAAAATAATTAAAGCTTAAACGTTTGCTCTGTTAAGTGAAAAAAGACTTTCATTTAACTGTTATTTAACAGCCCGGTGAATTATTTTGATAATCAACGAATTCCTCGAGTCATTTCAAAAGCAAAAATGAACAAGATTCACTGATTCCAGCTTCAGAAATACGAGGATTTGCTGCTTTTCTTTATTGTAAATGAGAAATAATTTAATTAAAGTCTAAAATGTATGAGATAATGAATGAACTCTGGTACATATTTGCAGTGGTGTATCAAAAGTAAAAGTACTAATTTCCTGAGTGTCTCTTTTTATATTATTGTATAATTATGTTTAACATAAAGTAACATACACACCTTAAAAGCAATGGGCAGAGTCTTGTTACACCTCCAGTGTGTGGGCAGCACAGAGCAGAGGAAGTTGGGACTGTCGGTCTTCACCAGCTCACCTGGATGATCTGAGATCACCTGAAAGAAAAGCAAAACATCACAGTCACCTTGATAAGTCAAATGTGAGCAGTGTTAAATTTGGTGGCGTTCATGTTGGATGTTATGACGAATTCAATCAGTGTGTATATTTAGCCCCACGTCGCCGTACCTCCACCATGCCGCGGTCGGCCATGCGCAGCTTGCCCACCAGAGCGGCCCCACCTCCGGCCTCCTGGGCGCCCAGGGGCAGGGCCTCGGCCATCTTCCCCCCCGAGGCGAGAGTGGTGGAAGGGGGGGTGTAACGCCGGCCAGGGGCTGGGTCTGCGAGAGGACAGATGAGGTCAGCTCAGCTCGTTTTCCTTTCATGCTCCTCTAAATATCTCCAGATTGAGTATGTTTGATGGAGACGCAGACAAATATCAGAGTCACTTACAGTTTTGATAATCAACTAAGCTTTAAAGTCAAAAATTCAGTGGTTGCAGCTTCAATTCTGGTCCCAAATGTGACTCTGTTCTGGTTTTCTTAGTCTCGTATACTGATAAATGAATTATATTTTAGTGTCGGAGTGTCGACTGGACAAAACCACACACACAGGCAACTTTGATTGCTAAAGAAATGAATGAACTATGGTTGATCTGGTCTGCGACAGATGATTTTACATTCATTCTTTTACCAAGATGGAAGAATAAATCTCTGAAAATCACTGGAGCAGAAATAAAAAGGATGTTTGAGATCAGACATGAACACAATCGCACAGATGGACCTCAAAGACACACACACACACACAGAGCATGATGACACACACTGTGGTCACACTGACTCGAATACCAGAGTGTGTAGTCATGAAACTAAAGGCAGCAGCAACACTCCTGCACTCATCCCCCTTTCTGCCCCAAGTCTTCCTTAAATGCACACATGAAAGTGAGGATGACTACTTCCAGCTCCAACTCAATGAAGAACTGCATCTGGTGAGAAAAGTGAATGAAACAGAGCGAATCTGATAAATGAGCAGCTGTCTGTCTGTCTGTCCGTCTGCCTGTCTGCAGCATCAGTGGCTCCTTTTGGTTTGTCAGTCAGCCAACCCACAATTGAAGCCACATGCTGGCGGTTTGGAGTTTAGTTTACAGTTTGAAACCCTCCCTCTGCTACTATAATGTACAACTGCTCGACCAACGGCCAGCGGTTTTAACACATGAGGCCACAGACACACTCAACCATGACAAATCTTGCGCTTGGGGTCTGACACACCAAAGATATTTGAATAATCTTAGATTTGACCCATGCATCAAGCCGGGGAAGCTACAGATTTAAGCCACAAAGAGCTTATTTGTTCCCTTGATTTTAGAAGCAGTTGGTAATAAAGTTGAATGGCTTATCTTTTAGTTATAGAGGCGTTATCCAGGTAGCAGTTTTTAAAGTCAGGCTTTGCTAAGGGAGCAGCGGGGTTGTGCTTTCGGTGCGGCCCAGGTCGGCTCTGCACCAAAAGGCTGGGCCACAGCAGCAGCTATGTGAGATGAGGTGAAGCGGCCTTTTCAGGCAACACTGGTAAGTAATGTTAGATCATAAATTTGTTTTGTCAGGAAGTGGTGCTTACTTGACGAGTCATTTCCTTCTCAACTTTGAGTTCCCTCTTTTACTTAAACTGTGTCTGAGCCGAATTCATGTGGATGATGGAGACACAGCCAGAAAAAATCACACAGAAGTCTGAAGTCTAACATCTGTCCTAGAAATGACAAGTGACCCCACACCTCACACACATTAAGGCCTAATCACACCAGAGTACAGTCATTGTATAAGTAATCATTAAGCGTCATCACAATGTGTGTATAATGCATCATAACTGTCAATGTTTGTGTCTTTGGTTGATGTACATTCAGACTGAAAACGCCTCCAGTATCACCTCCAAACAGGCTGATATCATCACAGCAGCTATTTGGGTCAAATCTATGGAAAAAGAGTGGAAGAGTTTCCTAAACACAACACCGTCATGAGCACACGCAGGCACGCGAAGGCGCATTTGCAGTCAGTGAGTGTTCATTTTGTCTAAAATCCGATGCAGAGACACGGACAGGAGGGAATTTATGAAAGGTTTTGTATTATTTTCCTTACGTTGCTACATGTGATGCTCTTGCAAAGCAACAGAGAAATATCTTGAAGGTGTATTCAAACAGAAAAGACTTTTACCGTATTTTGCGTCCCACAGAAACACCATTTGTGCGCCACAGTGCGCCCACAGGTACTCAACAGCTCCGATCTTCACTATAAACCTCCTGATTTCGTCTTGAAATTAAAAAACAGACGCTTTTTCTGTAAATTTGTCACGCTGTCGGGTTTTTCTTATCTTGTCCGTACTGATCGGCCGAGTTGCGGTGCTTTATCCCTTCCAGAGGCGTCAGATTGCAGCCTCAGTGCGCACGAGCCCGCCGCCAAACGACGTCCGAAGCAGCTTCCCGACACTTGGAATAAAAACACTGGCGTGCTTTTCTGGAGTTGTCCACGCGGAGTAAAAGTCACTCTGAGACCTGCGATGGATTTTGGAAAATCTTCAATGCTCCCTCTGACTCCTGGCAGCTGAAATTAAACTTCCACACGCGTTTGGCATCAGAAATGAAGTAAAGTGTGAAGTATTTCTACTTCAAATCACGCTTCATTCTGCTTTTAACAGCCTGCACCGAGCACGCCGCTCTCTCTCTGCTCCCCAGCTATGTCTCTCTCTCTTCCCCTCGAGATGAATGGACATCCCCGCTGACAGCGCCAGGATTTTACCGGCAGTCTCTGAATTTGCATCTCATCTTTGCACGGAGCAGCTCTCAGCCAATGGCGAGGCTCGCCGCTGGCCTTCGCCAGTGGGGGATTGACCAATCGGCGTTATGTCCGTCGGGGAGGAGGCGGGGTTTAGGGGAGATCGAGAAGGGGAGAAAGCACAGCCGCACTTCCTCTTGTGCTGATGAAGCGGCAGAAACTGGCTGCACCTCTTCAAATACATACAACATTGTGTTATAATGCGTGTGTTTCAACTAGAGGACAGACTAATATATGAATAAAACCTGAACAAGGAAAGAGCCAAACCCGCAGATAAATATGAATTAAATGAATAAATGACAAGATAAAATTTAATAAACGCCTCTACTTCTGTGAAAAAACATCGCCAAATCTCTCAAACTGTCTGATTTCCTCTCAGAAATAAGACATGCAGTCAGTCTGCTTGTTTAAGATAATGAAGACAGCGCATCCAAACCTGGCTGTCAGTACCAGATACAGACAATAGGGGGCAGTATGTGATCTAAGTCAGGACACCAGCCTGTCCGTTTCCAGCTCAGAGCCGTCTGAATGACCAGCAGCCACATCACAAACACACCAAGCCAGACTCCATCTAAATAAAGAGGACTTTTGCATTGTGCTGTCTGTGAAATCAGTAACAGTATGAATCAAAATGTCCTGAATTACATGGAGCCACCAATTTAAAGGTCACCCACCAACTGCAGTTTGTTGAGTTAAATCAAATGCTCGTTCCCACAGTGACTCCCCAGTTTGATCACAAAATAAATCTGGTCTCTCTGGTGATTCACAAAATATTATTTTGTTAATTCTGTCATTTGATTACATGGAGAAATGATTATACTGAATCACTGACGAGCTGTATACAATCTTGACAGGTTTCTGGAGGCCAAATATTGAAAGTACATGGAAGGAGAAAATTTATACCACATATAAAAACATATATAAAATGTCTGCAGACATGTTTTACTATTTGTGCAACTCTGCTGAAATCCAAGATTAGTTAAAATTGTCACAATGTGAGTTAGGAATTATTTTATCTGACGGCAAACGGCTCTGTGATGCATTTATCTTTAACAAACAGCTGGGGGATGATGGGGTGAGGTGTGCCGGCTGTGCAGCATCTCAGCGTCCCAGAATGCATCCTGCTACAACTCAGCTTCAATTTACATTTAATCCAGTGTTGTTTTAATAATTCCTACATGTAAATATACAATTTAAACCAATTTTTTACCAGGTGGTATTTATATAAAGTATATGCTAATCAGACTCAAAGTGATGGGTGAGACAACATTTCCACTGATAAAAACAAAATTTTGGTGGCTGAATTTCACCAAATTAAAGCAGTTTTTAGCTCTGAAAATGACCAACTGAATTTGAGAAACTTGTTTGACAATTTTTTGGAAATTTTTTCGGCTGTAAATTTAAAAAACTGGAACCGAGTAAACACACAAATTCAGATTGATGGAGGAAGTAATCTTTGGTGCTTTGAATTCAGAAGAATTTGAATTTCAGCATCAAGTATTCAGTGTCTGAGCTACAGTGAATTATATCAAATGAGAAAAGTAATCCTGTTTTTTTAATTTAGGGAGGCCTTTTTTTTTTTTTGCACAATAGCTCTTAAATAAGAAGATAAGTGAACATCTGGCTCGACATTAAAGGTAGTTTTTGTTTTGAGGATCCTCGTGTGCACCTGCCCGTCTCAGTGAGGCCTTTTTGGGAGTCAGTCGATTTGATTTGAGTTAAATCAACACGCTGTCGGATGAGTTTTAGTGAAACGCCAGTCTGCCTCTCCATCCGTCCCTCTGTAGCCAAAGGGGAGATGATGAAAAATGTAAATGCCTCCACTCTCGTCTCGGCCTGAGATGGACGCGACGTGATTTGCCCTCGGAAATATCTATTTTTCACTTCCTCATCCAGGGCCTATTTGTCCTTCTTTACTTGTTAGCTGAAGATCACCTCGTGGAGGAATTCAGACACCTCAAAAAGGCCAATCAAAGATTCAGTGATGCACAAAAATCTGGATACAAGACGAACAATGAAACCTGCTCGTATTAAGCACAGGTCTCCTATAAGCACGACATGCTAAATCTGCACCCAAAGCACTTCTGTCAACCTGCAACTTCATCAAAGTTAGTGTCATTAAATTTGACACTGGACATTTATTCCTCATAGAACCACACTTATAAATAATTCATACACCGAAGGATGCTTTGAAACTATATATCTGTAAAAATCTCAGGCCTTATGCCAAGTGTACAGACAGATTCTGTAGAAACAAAGCGGGTTTAGACGCTCATAGCAATTCATATGGTCGTGTATCATCACACATGTATATGGAGTTGATCTCTCCCCCATAATAAAAAGGTCTGGGTCCTGTCTGATCTGACCAAAACAGCCCTGTTTGGCAGTCCTGTTAAGTCCTTTAAGACTTGAAGATTGATGTTAAAATATTTGCGCAAGACGGAAGAAATTAGATTAAGACGCTGTACGAACACATGAAGACACAAATAAAACAGAGGAGGCAGAGAGACAGAAAGAAGAGAGACGACTGAGGGAGAGGAGTTGGATTACGCTCTGCCAGCGCTTCTCACTGACTGGCTCGCAACGTGAGCCGCTCAGCGTCCTCTGATCCATAATCAATGCCCAGTCACAATCGCCTATCAAAGTTATTGATAACAGCATTGCTTTGCATTATCTGCTGCAGTAGGAATAATAGTCACATGCAAATGAAACGGATAAAAACACAAAGATAAATTCAAGACACAGAATAAAAGTGACAAGATGCAGATTATATTAGTATTTGGAGTTTTTGGTCCATCAAGGCCTCAATGCTTTGGAAAAGGATTTCCCACCATGACGGGAACAAACTCCTGAGTGCACATACATTCACTGCAAAGACAAATTTAACAAAGGACATTGCACTTGGCAAGAAATATCACATTTGAAGCACATTTAGCCTTCGAAAGCACATATTTCCTATTGTGAATCTTTGTTTCTAAATTCTGTCAAAGTCATTTTCACTGAAAAACCTCCAGGAATAAAGAACAGGCTGAACTGATCACAAATATATACCCACACCCTGAATTCACAGTCCGTCTGCTCATTCAGGTTGGTTTGTTACTTCTGCAGATTTATTTTCTCAGTGTGTTTCTGATCATTGTACATTCTCACTTAAAGCCAGATTCAAGTCAGTGTCTGAGTCTGTAAATCAGACCAGTTCACAGAAAAGCCTTTATGAGCACTGGAACTGATGCCCTAATACCCTGAAAAGACATGTCAAACACTATTATATATCACTGCAAGTAACTGAACGATCCATCCTTTTGCCAGACAAGAGCCTCAATATTGGACATTTCTGAAAAATCCTGGATTGATCAGTGTCAGGGATTTCTTACTTTCTACAATTTCTGCACGGCAATTACAATATGGTTAACGGATTAAAACACCTTGTTAAGGTTCGGGTTAGGCAACTAAAGAAAGTTAACTGCATGCTTGGTGGCATGAAAGCCCAACCTTTATATCCTCCGTTTCCATCTGGTGCATGAAGGTCACACTACTCCTGCATTCACTCCAAATGTTGGAATTGCACTTCAATTGTGAGGTGAGGAATTATCCTTATTATTCCTCGGGGTGTGGAGGACAAATAGATTCTCAGAACCCCCCAATAACCTCTAAAACCTATTGGATAATACCTCATATTACTGAGAGTCATCCTAGAATCCATCCAGGAGACGTGCCATCGGAGTATTAAAATAAAATGAGCATGGATTATCGGACAAACATGGAATATGTGACAAAAACACTGATTAACAGCGACAGAAAAGTAGCATGACAAGACCAGGTGATGATGACTATGAGGTGTCAAGAAGAATAAGCTTTACCAAAGAGTCCGCTGCCTGTTCGGCCTTTCCTCATCAGGTACATGGCCCAGGACAGAGGGCCAGAGCTGGAGAATGCCCCAGGGTTCATGCTTCAGTCCTGGGTGTGGAAGCAGCAACAGCTGGGGCCAAATATCCGGCACCCAGAAGGAAGAGAAAAAAGGCTATCAAGGCACACAATAATAATAAGAAGAGGGAAAACACCAGCAGGTAAATGGGAGGGAATGGGAGGAAAAGGAAAAGGTAAACAAGAAGGAGAAGGAAAAGGAGCAAATAAAGTTTTTTTTTTTCACTTTTTCTTAGTCCAAAATTTTAAGTCAACAAGAACAAGTGAGAAACTCGTTCAGCAAAGAAGAGCTCCAGCCCGTCCTCACCTTCACCATCTGCTTTTATACCCCTCATTCATCCCCTCACCCCCCTCACCCCTCCCTCCATCTCACCCTTCATATTAGTAAAAACAAAAAAGAAAGTGAGGGAGTGAGAAGCGAGGGAGAAAGGAGGAGGAGGAGGAGGTGGTGGTGGAGAAGGAGGAGAGGAGCCAGTCAAGCTTAATTCATTCCCTCCTTCTCTAAAGCGTAGCCACGGGGGACACGACTCCACTTTGCCCTCAGGCTCTTTAAAGCTGCTAATTTCATTTAGCTACTCAAATGATTTTCTCCATTTTTTCCTCCTGTCCTCCTCCTCACCCTCCCTCTTCCTCGCTACTTCAAAGTTCCGGTAGGAAATTGAGGTCATTCACTTGAGTGATATGAGTTTGTTTAACTCACTCAGCTGATTTGCTAAATGTCTTATTTTTGCAACCATATGTTCATAAAATTTGGTTGTTACAGACGGACTTTAGCTCATACAAGCTAACACCTCTGTTACCAAGCTAATCAGGCTAATGGACACTATCTGCTTTGTTGCTAATTGGCTGCAATCTTCAGGTGAGCTCGGCTACCTGCCCTAACCCACAACACAGAAAGAAAAGAAAGAAAGAAAAGAGGGAAGGAAGAGACTCACAATGTTTGTTTTGTCATAGCAATAACACAAAATTTTAAATTTGTATGCTTTGTACACAAAAATGAAAGCAAGTAAAAAGTACTGTAATGTAGTAGAAGTGTAAAGTGGCATTAAAAGAAAGTTCGATTCATGTACACTACTCGAGTAAATGCACTTAGTTACATTCACCTCTGTTGGTTAAAGTTAAATACAGACGCACAACCAAACCTCAAGGTGACCACTATGACACACATACACACACACGCAGTGGTGGACAGTGAGCTTCCCACCTCTCCCAGAGGCCCTTTGGCTGGTGACATCACCACAAAACTCCCCGTGTGTGTGTGTGTGTGTGTCGCTGGGTTATGGTGAGCCACAGTGGTCGTCTGAGGTGTGTGTGTTGTTCACAGCGAGCCAAACCAGGCCCAGGAAAGCTCAGCTCGTCCTGTGTGTGGACTGATGGTAAACCGGAGAAACATAGCTGCTTCTGTAGGCCGACACATGGTTTGGTACAGTAGAAACAAGCTGTCTTCACACGTTTTCCCCTTTCTTTTTCCTTCATATTGTGCGTTTTTCAAAACACCACCTTTGATTTTAATTATAGTGACAAAAAAGTACTGAAATAAATAAAATAAAAGTTTAATTTCCAGGCTGTGCACCGACACAAAAACACTTGTTTATGCATATTTTGGAGTCAGCTTAACAAGTCTAGTTTAGAGCTATGTTGCTGTTCTATTTAGTTGGCCTCTTTTCGGATCCATTTAGGTGAAATTGATTTTCAGATTTTTGTTGGATAAATAAAACCCACCTTTCTGAGGCCTGCCTGCTGCTGTTTACCTGAACAAAATAAGAAATGGTGCTTGAATCACGTTGAGAAAAGTGCAAAAATGCTCAGACCTTTTCTAAAATCATACATGTGCTGCTGTGATAAAAGACTCTGTTAGATGCATCTTTGGGTAAACAGCACATGTATGCATGTAGGAGGAGTGCAGCATTTCATTATACCCATGTCAGGCACATTTTCTGTGCAGACATCCACAGTTTACACCATTTCAACATGGAAAAATCCGTTTTTTAGAGCCTATAACATGATGCAGGTTCAGGTGTAAAAAGCCTGTCGCTTTACCAGATGTTATATTTCATGTCCCGAGTATTCAGTATGTAGAGTTCACACACACGAATCACACTGTGTGTGTGTGTGTGTGTGTGTGTGTGTGTGTGTGTGTGTGTGTGTGTGTGTGTGTGTGCCAGCGGCTGTCTGTCCCCATCGTCCCCTGAGCTGAGGCCACCCTGAGGCCAATGACAGTGGCATGGTGAGGATCAATACCACACACACACACACACACACACACACACACACACACACACACACACACACACACACACACACACGCTGCCACCCTCAGCAGGGGATCGATGGAGGGATAGAGGGAGTCTGGGGAAAAGGAGACGTCCTCTGCTTTTTATCTCTCTCATCAGCCCCTTTAACACCTCTCCTCCTCTCACTCTATTCATAAAAGCATTCAGCCATCAAATCAGATCTTTATATTCCTTAAAGTCTTTGGTTTCAGGCCTCATTCAGACACTAAATTCTAAATTAAATTTAAAAAACATACTTTTAAGAGTCTAATGTTAACAATAAGGAGCAGTTAGAGAACTAGTATCCTCTAAAATACACTGAATATTCCTGGGCAAAACCAGTATTAACAAGTCCCAAATTTTAGTGAAAAAAGGTCAGATTTTAAGATTAAATTCCTAAAGTATTAATTCCTTCAAAAGCTCCATCAATCACATGAAAACATATGTAAAGATATAGTGTTTGGACTGTCACAGTGTCAGTATTATTACTGCTTCTACATTTAGACGTCTGTGTATTCCTGTGTTTTCCCACATTTCTTCAAACGAGCTTTCATCATTATCCTTTAATTTCAGTCTGATATGTAACTTTTTACAGTGGTCTCACTGTGCGATTAAAGCACAGCGATATACATGAGCTTTAAGTTTGTTATAGTAACAGTCAGCTTTTATTGATAAGTGTACACGTCAAATAAGGCAGATTTGGTGGAAAGATTCTACATTTTGTCTCATTAATTCTGTAATTATGTTAATTAAGTTCTTGCCTTTTAAACATTCAATAAACCAGTAAAAATAGTAAAATCAAAACCGGAAAAGAACTTTTTATGCAGTATTTTGAGGATAAAAATTTAGGAAATCCACTCTTGTCAGTTGTTTTAATCAGAAGCAGATGTTTAAACGACACAAAAATGACAACACACACACTCTCACATGCACACACACACACAGTGAAAACGATAGAAAGTCGACATGGAGGAGTCAAGTCAGACACTTCAGTGGCTCAGTAGATTTGTATTGAAGCACTCATCAATTGATCAGTGACGGAGGAGTTAGCAATTGTCTCTAGTTAACAGAGCAGTCAATTCTATTTCTGTCTCTCTCTCTCTCTCTCTCACACACACACACACACACACACACACACACCTCCTCTATAATTCATGGGGTGTATTGTGCGGATGCAGTTAACTGCCGCTTAAAAGTAATTAATTGATTTTCTGACATATCAGTTAGCAGGAGCACCGAATGACACACACACACACACACACACACACACACACACACACACAAGATAAAAAACAGACAAGGACAGACACTCACACACAGGCAACACACTGATATTCATGCATTACACAAAGTTGTATGGTGACACACACGCTCACACTGGAATAAAGTACATGCCATTACTGTGAGGATTGTATGTAAAGTACCTCATTTACAGAGAAAACAAACAAAAACTGTGAAATTTTAGCAAAAAGAGTGATAAATGTCTTTAATTCTACTATTAAAACGTCATTGATCCGTCTTTTCCATCAGACAACAACTCAGCTTCCTGTTATTTTTGACTTTTTTGTGGTACTTTATCCCCACTGAATCTTTGCCACACCAGCTCTGAGCTGAAGAAAAGCACATTTATCGTCGTGCTGCTCGCTCAGAGTCTGCTGGATTACTTTATGACTCAAAAGGGACCTTTGCTTTATGGCATTAACTGTGAAGGGCTGCTGCTGGAAAGCTTTCAGGCTTTCTGCCACCGGCAGATGGAGGAAGAAGTGAAAGGCTCATGGTCACCAAAGGTCAGCAAAGGTCACTGTGGATGACCCCTGGCTTCTGTGCACTAAAACATACACTACGATTCTCTGCACACAATCTGCAACAAGTGTTAGAAAAAGACAACGTAATGACGTCAACCTCCTGTCTTCAAATGCCCCTGCGGTGCTGAGTTCGGAGTCGCTGGACTGCAGCACCGCTGTGGCTGAGTTCAGCACCGCAGTCATCTGTTAGCTGGTCTCTGACCCGTCAACATATTACCTCATCCAGCTTCACTTTCTAACTTTTTGAGTCACAGTAATCCATCTTAAGCTTTTCCAGTTTATTATTTGTACAAGTTTGACACACAGCTGACTTCTCATGCTTCTTTCTAGCTTTTCCTGAAATGCAGGAGATGAGCAAGCTCTGGGTTTTGTCGGCAGACCACTGCTGCTCTTTTCAGACAATGTCTCACTTCTCCACGTTACCTTCTCCTTCCTCCCTTTCTAAGCTGTAGAGGATGAAACACCCACTAATGTCAGTTATTTTTGGTCGAAAAGCTTCAAAATCGGGTGTGCGAACCATTCTGGAACCCGCTTCCATGTTGATGGAAAAGTGGTAAAAAGGTTCTTTGTCCACTGGAAAGGTTCCCACAGTGAAAAAGCCCTATTTTATCATATATTTTATTTCTGGGATTTGTTGACAGTAACACATAATCAGGCTGAATAACTCCAGCTTTTCTCTTTAAAGGTTCACACTGACAACAAACATCTCTGATCGACATGTTCATCATCTTTTGCTTTGTGAAATGAAATGTTTATCCTTACTGGAAAGAGGCAACAGGGACAAGAAGCAGTTCGGCCTTAATGTTGAGAACGACTATGATGAATAACACACACTCACACACACGCACACACACACTGGCCTGAGAGCTTCATAATTGTTTCCTTTCCTTGTTTATTCTCACATTGTTCACAATATGTTGATCAGAAAAATATAATATTGGAAAACAGTTTGACGTCTAGGAAAAAAGTTGTGGAAACCTACTTTTAATGTGAAAAAAAGGGATGTGTGTATTTGTCCTTTGTGTGTGTGTGTGTGTGTGTGTGTGTGTGTGCGTTGAATTATTCAGCCCGCCTCTGTGATGAGAGAAGATGGGTTGTATTCTTGCTAAACTAAAAATTGATTTTCTGACACAAGACATGAAGGACAGAGAGAGCAAGGGAGAGAGCAAGAAAGTCAAAGTTAGTTAAATGTTCATACTTTCAGCGCAGAAATGGAAATAAAATGGAGGAAGACAGAGAAAAGGGAGACAGCGTCTCTGATGGAGAGAGACAGATGAGACAGAGAGACAGCACGATAGAGAGATGGATGGAGGAAGATAGAAGTGCCCCGGGCTGTGTTTAGTGCAGTTTGAATGGCTGAGCAGGTGTATCAGAGCAGAAACGTCTAACTCACACACACACACACACACACACACACACACACACACACACACACACACACACTAAAAAAGGAGAAACACACGTCCACACTGCAGGCTGGACAGTGAACATGGACTGATCAGGAAGGTTTACTGCAAGGACGTCCTGTCTGCCAACTATCCAAAGCCAGCTCTCTCTTTCAAGTCATCCATCCAGTGCAGTAAAGCACCATCTCATGATGCACCAACCAGCCCGTCACCCCGTCACAAGGCTGAGAGCTTACAGTCATGGTAGCAGCACTGAGCTAAATGCTAACATGCTCACTTTTTTGGGGCTTTCTGTTCATCAAAATGACATATTTTGAAGTTCATGCCTTAAAATGGTTTGGATGTGTCTCCACCCACCCCTCCACCTCTCCACTGCCTGCAGCTCAAGAAAACCTCTGGCTCTGCTCATCAAACACACACACCTCTGCTTGTTTACCGTGTTCGCTCCTGTACGCTAACTAAGTGGTAATATAGGAGGAATTCATCCATACGTTGAATAGGAACAGCATACAGAGGGGGGTGAAGCAACTGGTCCTTGGTCTGCTACCTGTTGGATGCGTCCACAGGTCAGAAGCTGAACTGCCTCAACACCTTCTTCTATTAACACACTCTATGCTGTGTAGTCAGCACGATCTGCAGCTGCATCATAGCCTCTACAGTATGCTAATGCTGTGTTTTTAGGCAATCACGACCTCTTGCACAGACCCATCATGCACTGCTGTAACTGAAGTGTAGTAGTACCTGCAGGGTCTAAGGCTCATTGACTCTGGTGGTGGATGTATCTATGTTACACCTCCAAAACAGAGCAGTAAAAAGATGGATGGATGGATGGATGGATGGAGACGCAGCAGTGGTGTGTGAACAGAAGGATGAGTCCAGTCCTTGAGGGCAGGAAGAGAAGGATGAGAGGAGGATTGAGGAGGAGATCCCTGAGGAAACGAGGGATTGAGTGGAGGAGGACAGCAGAGAACCATGACTGATGATCAAACTCTTTTAGCATCACTCTTTCAAAGAGTGATTGTTATTCAAATCCCAATTCAATTCTTTAATTTCGAGAGTGGGCGGCACGGTGGCGCAGCAGGTAGTGTGCGTGCCTCACAGCAAGAAGGTCGCCGGTTCGATCCCCGGGTCAGGTGGGGCCTTTCTGTGTGAAGTTTGCATGTTCTTCCCGTGCATGCGTGGGTTCTCTCCGGGCACTCCGGCTTCCTCCCACAGACCAAAAACATGCTCATTAGGTTAATTGGTGACTCTAAATTGTCCCTAGGTGTGAGTGTGAGCGTGAATGTGTGTATGTGTGTTGCCCTGCAGTCGGCTGGCGACCGGCTCAGGGTGCACCCCGCCTCTTGCCCGTTGACAGCTGGGATAGGCTCCAGCCCCCCCCCCAACCCCGAAAGGGATAATCGGGGTATAGAAGATGAATGAATGAATTTCGAGAGTTGCACAAATTATATGCGGTCCATTTTTTCACCACACTGCTCGGCCGTGTGCGCCTCCATGCGCTGGCCCAACGCTGCGTCAGTGTGTATGTGCGTGTGACCAATCACGTGTGACGACAGGCACAGATCACGCCATCAGGTTAAAAGCAGACAGGGAGACTGGTGGCCTGCAGTTCTGAGAGACTGTAGATTTCCTGTGTGGTTTCATCTTTGATTTACTCGTTTCATTTCTCATTCTCAGTACTGGTCTGACACTCATGGCCAACAACTGACTGTTTCTTCTCCTCCCGCTTTGGGGGCAAGTTCCTGGAACTAAATTCAGGTCGTGCTCGCGGTGATGCTAAGTCTGAGCTCCAGGTATTTTAGGGGATGGACTGCAACAGATTGCTGCACACAGCAAACATGGCAGTTAACTGTAGAATGTGGGCACAGTGTTGTCGAGCATGCTACTCCCTTAATTAGATTTCCAAGTAACAGTCAGGTTGCTTAGCTATTTTCAAAATCATGCAACATATCAAAGAGTGAGCAATTTTTCCACACAAGAGGACACTGATCATTATTAGCAGGCACATGCTGTAGATACGTGCACCAGTCCACCAGTCACCATGGACGGCCACAAAAATCAATGGCTGTTTTCCAGGGCCGAGATCATTTCTGACAGTTACAGAAGGAGACTTCAAATCAACTAATTAGCCATTCCCATCCCTCAGGCTTTGGGTACTTTATGCTTTTTGTAGCATGTGTGTGTGTGTGTGTGTGGGCGTGCACACCTTTGCATGCTAAGTAACCAAGAAAATTCTGGAAAACACAGAGGGATCATCACAGTGGAAGGAACCAGCAGAATCAGCCAATCAGAGACCTTAAATCCAACCACAAGGGGACGCACAGAGTCCCAAACGAGCCAATGAATAAATCAGAAGGCTTAGTCGCTGGGCGGAATTTACAATACAGAATAGCAGAGCGCTAATGGGTACGGGCCACACATACACACTCATCAGGACAACACTTTGCATTCACTTGTTAACCACAATGTGGGGACAAATGGGGATGGAGGGAGGAAAAGGGGTGAGGAGGAGTGAGAAAAGGGTGAGGCGACTCTTTGCATGACTTCGTCGTTAACCACATCGCTGAAGGGACCTCGCCTCGCCTCACAGAGGACACCCGTCCCACCAGACTTTACAGACACGCACCCGCCATCTCACCCATTAAGGCTGAGGGGAACCAGTGCGGTCTGGAGAAGAAACGGGCCGGGAACATTGAAAAGCTCCGAATGATCGGAGGGTTCATCGATCGTCAGATGGCTCTTCGCTGTTGGCGGTTTTTTGAAACTTCGTAGGAGGTTAGAGTCAGCGGGGAAGTGTAGCGAAACAAAGAGGGCGCCTGAAAATAGACATGGGTGACGACATTCTTCATGAACCAGCAGCGCCAACATGCAGGAGCTTTTGTGAACATAAAGCTGCAAATGATACCGAAAATGAAATGTGTGACTATTGGTGGATTAGCCAAAAGTGCGAGATCTCGAGGTTTAGCTCGGTAACCATAAACCACCAGCAGACCTTAACATAGTTAACCACTGACTTCCTACCCTCACAGCACACACACACGAAGAGGGCTTTGCATTGACTGAAACAGCTGGGCTCAACTTGCATTGGGCGTACACTGTGGTAAGGTTCAACTTTACCATTAATGTGGGTCTGCGGCCTAGCTGGTGGTTCCCCTAACACACACAAACACACACAAACACACACGTGCACACACCGACACTAAACTAAAGCAGAAATAACACTACATGCAATAATTCGGTCTATGGTTGTAACAGCTGATCCCACACACTCATAACACAGTACACACAGACACACCCATGCAATGTGTACATGGACACAAGTCATTCCACATTATTCATTTCAAAAGCAATCACATTACTTTACTAATTAAAAATAATGTCCCACCCCGGCTCTTTCAAAGCTTGTCCCCCCTCACTTTTCAAAGCTTATTTGCCCTCAGCTTTGCCTCTCAGGCTGAATTTAGTTAGCTTTACCTTGTTGCTTC